>JAMKCH010041345.1:0-97003 GCA_023653785.1 Ophioderma brevispina
CTACATGCCACTCAGTCTGAACTGGATGCATTAAGCAGCACATACCGGACAACATTGGCCCGATTGCACACACAAATTAGTGACAATGAGAAATTGGCAGAGGAGAAGATGAAGCTGCAATACCTTTATGACCAATCGCTCCAAACAGCTGAGGATTACAGGGATCAGTTAATGGAGTCTACACAAACGTCGCAGACTCTTAACACCATCCAGCGTATTGTCTCTAAGCAGAAGGAGAAACTAGATGACCAAGAGAGAAAGATAATTGCCCTGGACTCTACCATCAGAGATTTGCGCATGGATTACCAAAACCAACAACAAGAACTTGAAACATTGGGTAAAGAAAATGCACAACTACGTGAAACCATAAAGAACGTCTACTCTGGAAACCAACATCACTATGAAATGAAACCAGGCTCCGATGGTGTGATATGGGCAAAGAAATTGGGCACAGTGACAAGACCATCAAGTTTCTTGCCCATATCTGTACCCAATCACGAGCCAATCCCAAACCCCAGCAGTACAGCAAGCAGATCGACACTGAAGCGACGTGCAGAGTATCTCAGTCAGGTAAGCCGCAAATTGTTTTATCCTGTATAAAACTTTACATTTTTGTTTATATTCCACCTTTTTCAGTTGGTAACTTTTAATATGTTGTTCCATGACCCTTTTGTAACACATTGATTGCAATATTTTCTGTGTTTCATACAACATGTAGTAGAGCCTGTCACGAATTCTCACAATTTGCAATACCGTGCGCTGTCATCGATTGCCTTGCAGAGGCAATGTTTTCCCAATGCATCTTGGGAAAAAGTCAACATCCAGAACCCGCCTAATACAAATATTACACAGGAACATGTCATCGATCATTTAGTTGTCGAAATAATGGTCGGTTGTGTGCAACCCTTACTGTCAAAAATTGGACTGACAAGGGTAACCGCTCGCTGCTCACAGTATTGCAGGCGCCATGCGTTGATCTAGTTTGTTGGGTGCCCCATACACAAATCCAAAATGGCTGCCAAATTCATTTTTTGACGATGACTCAATTATTTTGATTTTGACATTCCAAAAATTTAAAAGGGGTTTTATTCTTAGCTCTTCCCGAAAATTTGACTGGATGTTGTTTGCTATTTTGAAACTGCCTGCTTTTTAATGAAATAAAAATACCCTCCATTGGAATGCACACAATGAAAGTTTAAAAATTAAAAAAAAAATAGATTAAAGGTCAACAAGAGATTTCACATATCAGGTGTCCCTAAAAAATCGAAAATACTAATTTTTGCCCTAATGTAAAGTTTTTCATCAAAAATAACCCCACCTGAAAGGATTAAGCTGAGAAATGTTTCTTTGGTACAAAAATTGTGAAATTTCTAATTTCGTAAAGGAGCAAATACGAAATTCAGCCTATGTTTTATATTGAAATATAAGCAAATAAGAATCACCTTTTTTTCCCTCTTTAAGGCATTTCTGTACCAAATACAAGGTAAGAAATCTATTGAGTGTCGTCTATATGAAATTACTAAATGACACAATTTTTGGGTGCCTCAAAAATCTCTCCTTGCAATTCTAAAACCCTAACACATCACAGGTTGCTCTCAACAACACGTCCCACCGGCAGTGCAAGGCACTACAAAAGTATAGCTCCTGAAGTCCAACCGGCAAATAGGCACAATTGTGCTTTGCATTACTGGTGGGCCATTTTCCCTCCATCCAAAAAATAGCGGAACAGCGTTGAAGTCCCACCAGCAACTCATTGTTGTTGGTTTTCGGCCATCTGAGGGTAAAGCGGCCCAGTGGCAATGCACAGCAATGAGTGTCCTGAGGGGAAAGCATCCCAGTGGCAATTCGCAATAGTGCTAAAAAGTGAAATATCTCCTGTGGCTGACCAGCAGAATTCGGCAACTGAAGTACATGCAACTTGATTGCTGGTTGTTGCTGTTCTGACGTGTTAGGGGAATTGCCTCCATGTACAGGATCCAAAATGAATTCTCAGTAAACATCTACATGTACCTGCATGTATATACATGTACATGTACAAATTAAAAAGATTTACATGTATCTTATCACATCTTATTTCAGGTTCTCAATCTTCTTTCTGCAAGAAAAGACCCTTCGTCTGCAGATTTAATCCAACAACTGGCAGTGTTTTTACAAGAAAACCCTGACATAGCCGTTCCTGCCTGTAAAGCTGCCAAAATTAATTTTGCAACAGGTAGGTCTATAAGATAAATAAATCAATATATTTTTAAAATAAAACTGTACACAAGCATATAATTACTTTATATTTTACATTTATTATGCACATCAGTAGACTGGACCAATTTCTACATGCATTATGTATGAAAGTTACCTGTAAATTGCACAATATTTTTAATATTTATTAGAAACTCTTGATGCATACATGTACATGTAACCTGGTCCATTTTCAACATTTGTGTCTGAAATGTACATGATTAAAGGTGAATTAGAAAATAGCAGTAGTTAAGGGTGGTCGACAACCATAAATATAGTATTTGCCTTCACTGAGGCAGTGACAATGCGAAAAAAATTGTCACAGCGTTAGATTGTGTGCCATAACCGTGACATATTTAGTTTGCATGTACATGCATTTGTGACATTTCTTTGCTTTCATACTTGCAACTTATCTACCGTAAGCACTCGGGTATAAGCCCACCCCTAAAAGGAAGATTTTACTTCAAAATAGGGGTGGGCTTATTCCCGGGGAGGGGCTAGAAGTTGGGAGCAAACATCAGATACGAAATTGCAATATCATATCAAGAGTATATTATTCACCAGATACCATTTATGTACACTTTAGTTATAACAGATATTCAAACATAAAAGTTCACTTTTCCCATCACATTCCTCAAATTAATATAGCAAACAAGCCATCTAAATGCATTGGGCCCTACTTTGATGGCTCTATATTGTTTCCTTTAGATGCTAAAATTACCACCTGGGCTTATACCCGAGTGTATGCTAGCTCCTGTATTTTCTTTAAAAATTGGATGTGGGCTTATACCCGAAGGTGGGCTTATACCCGGGTGGTTACGGTATTTTGTATTAAAGACTAGAGACACTGGCACATTTGAAAAAGAGTGCGGCCCAAGATTTTTCAAAATTTATATTTTTGCATAGTTTCGGTAAAGCTTTTATGTGCAATAGTTCTCACCTGAAATGATATGACCAAATCAACGCCCTTATGGGAAAACCGAATGATTTCATATTTCCCGTACTGACCCGAGTATAGTCCCATGCTCTATTATAATCCCACCCCCAGTTTTGAAAGAATTTGAAGAATATTAGAAAATCCTATTTTAATCCCACCATAAGTTTTTAGCTGGAAGGCAATATTCCATTCTATTTATGTTACAATCATTTATTGAAATGTTGATGCTTGTGTGTTTCATGTTAGGGTGGAGATTCCATTATAATCCCACTCCCTAAATTCAAGCTTATTTCAGATTCAAAACAGGTGGGACTATACTAGGGTCAGTACAGTAATACCACTCTAGAGTGGATCATGGTGTAAAAAACACACACTGGAGTTGATCCTGTTTGGTCGGTCAGTGACCTTTGTTGCTTTATTATCAATGAATACGAGTTTGTGATATTCATGTAATAAGCATATTTGTTGATTAAAAATACAACAGCTCACAAATTAGTCTAAAAATCACTTGATGTCTTTAGCCTCATATTAAAGCTTCTCTTTATTCTTTGAAGGTTTTACATGTAGGCTATCATTTGATTTTTTAACACGTACTATGTTTTCCTCAATTTTATAGAGCTCAACTCCAAAGATGCAGTAGATTTGAAGGTGTTGCTTCGTCTGCCCATGACAAGAATGCGTGATCTTAGGCGGTTTCTGAGCAAGTTTAATGTGAAATTGCTTCCATCTGACAAACAGCTTTATGGCGAAATGTCATGTAAGTATTGTAATGATAATTGAAATACTCCATAAAGTACCTGTGATCAGGTATTCCATCCATCCATAACAAACGCTATCAGGCGATATGGAACCTATTACATGTAGCAACTACATGTTTTAGTAGATTTTAGGGACAGCTTCTGAGACATTCTCTGACAATTAAATCCAGAAAGGGCAAAATACAAAAAAAAATGTTTACCAAGTCCAAATTTTGGCAGCTGGCACACCCAAAAAAATCTTACTGAAGTTGGGTTCAGCTTTATCTGGATCCAAACAATTATAGGCTTTTTCATATCAGACTTGATCTATAATGTTGTTTCATTTGCAGCTTTGAACTAATGTGGATGCCTTTGATGAAAGATAATAAGGCTTTTCACACCGAGCCGGCAATTGATCGACTTTTGCGATCGATTGATCATCGCCGTTTTTGAAGACTAGTGCAGCCGTTTTCTGAATACTAGACGCGCATGCGCAATAGCGCCTTAGTTACAATGAAAAAGTTTTCCAAAGAAAGGATTTAATGAGCTGATGTTCTCACGAAATATTTCTTTTTGAGGCATTTACGACAGTGGTTGTAGTTGACTTTTTAAATGCTGAGGTACATGTACATGGCCATCTTTTAAATGATAGGACTTGTCTCCTTGGTTTGCTTCCGCACAGAAATTGTGAGTTTTCCGTTCATGAAATTGAATGGACTTAGTAAGGAAATTCAACAGCGATATGTGTGTTTGTGAAGTATTATAATGAATTTGGTGGCTGGTTTGAAGTCTACAGATAGTGATCGATCGCAAAAGTTGATCGATCACGGGCTCAATGTGAAAAGCCTTAATGTTACATCAGCACTGTGCATGTACATGTACATGTACTTGACATGATGCAAGTCTGTTTATCAAGTTCCTAACTTTCCCTCCACAGCACGTCAATACCAGTCATTCCCAAGATATGGTAAGGTAGGGGTCACCGCATTGAAGAAGACTACATGCTACCGAATCACAGGTGGCATTTTTCCGCATAAAGAATCTAGAAGATTACATCCGTCAACATATTGAGAAGCAAATCACCTATGGAAAACACTTGGAGCCATCCAGTTTTTGAAAATGAACTGTGGATAAAAATTGGGGTAAAGTTCAATACATCTTAGATAATTGTAGACATGGTATTGGCTCCAGAGGGTCATACATGTAGTTTAAAGAGACCAACTTGCCCATTGAAAATTAACCTTTCAAAATTGATATTTTTTGTACAGCTTTATACATTAGCCCTCACATGAAATGATTAGGACAAATCAGTGTGCTTATGGGTAACCTAACATAAAACTACATACATACATATCACATATTAATGAAATTATCTTTAAAAAAAACAGAAAATTGGTTTGGTGTCTCATTTACACGGGGAACCGTAATGCAGTTTTATTGCAATATTTTTAAGTTTTTGTAAGTACTTTTTCCTAATTTGATTGTTTATTTAATGAGGAATGGTATTATCATTTGTTCAAGAAATTATTGAGATCCTCCTTTTTGTTGTCCTTTTTTCTCTCAAAATGTCACAAGGTTGGTACCCTAATTTACGGGAAAACAACCCATCACATTCACTACAAAAATTTAGCCAGTAAAAATTATTGCTCATTTTTGACAGATAAGAGACTTTCAAAGGCCATCATAAAAATAGGGAAACTAATAGTTGGAGCAGTACTTCTGGCCAGGTTCTTAAAGTAGGTTACTCAGCTCCCTGACCAAAAAAGGGCAGTGCTCGATCACTTGGGTGCACACATGTAGATTTCCTTCTGTGCATGTAGCTCTCAAGACCTACATGCCCAGTGTGCATGTTGGGCAGAACCAAAGTTAGTCAATTTTAGCTCCTGGGACCAAATAATCCATCTTAAATAACAGCTTTGAAATGTAAGCAATTTCATCATTGGCTGATGCCCGTTCAATTCGTTTAATTGAACCCAGGTAGTACGCGCTGCGTATTGAAGTTATTTAGGTTGAAGCGCTCGCGTCATACCGCGTTTTGCTGCTTCGCGCGCGCCTGCCAAGTTGCTCCGTTGCGTATGATCGTTGCGTTCAGCGGGTTGTTCGATTGTTTTCATCACTTGGGTGATGGCATTCCTTTCTTGTGTGTATTTAAGCTGTAGAGTATCGCGAAATTTGGTTAAAGATAACCTTATTGATAATTGCTGTTTAAGAATGAGAATAAAGGTATGATTTTGGGAACCGGTACTCTATTTACAACGAATTGAACCCGGGGACACCATTATTTTTGCGTGGACAAACTCGGCCTCCAGCCTCGTTCTTCCACTTAAAATAATGGTATCGCCTTGGTCGCAAATTCGTCATAAAGAGAGTACCGGCTCCCAAAATCATACCTTTATTCCTAATAGAATGTTTTCTCAGGTAGTTTATATTTTGATAATCGTTGTTATGAATGACATAAAGCAGTACAACTGATAAGTTGTAGGCCTACTGCTGAGTTCAATTGATTGTTAATATGTGCGCGTGCATGTAAAATGTTTGTTCCACATGTACCGGTGCATGTAAAATATTTTTGTAAATCGAGCACTGCAAAATGGTTACTCTAAAGGCTCGTTCATACTACACTGCACTGTCGCAGTGCAGTGCCGATATATCGATCACTTGCTGCAGCAACTCCACGAACCTGCTGCAGCTGCAGTTAAAATAAATTTAACTCGGTTGCAGTACCTGCAATGCCATAACCTGGCACTTGCAGTGTATATAAGCGAACCTTAACCTATCGTGGTCTTGTATCTTGCCCATTTCTTGTGAAAATCTCTTGCAAGTAATGACTTTTGCTAAAACTATGGAAATGGATGTTCAAAATTTTGAGTCCATATTGTACATATTTTGGGGTATTTCAAGTTGTGTGCTCAGGGCCTGAATTGACATTGAAAAACTAAATTATGCTGAATCTGTTGCCTGTACATAATTAACAAAAATGGTTTATTTTTCCTGAGCAGTTTGCAAATTCCTTCGAAAATTTTGTATAGCAGTTTTTGACAAATTTATCATAAATGGGATACTTTTATATATTAAGCATTGTAAAAAATGCTACACAAGCCAAAATTTGTGTAGCAGTTACTTCAAAATGGGTAGCATTTTGCTATGCTAAACAGGGGAATTTGCACACTGTTCCTGAGTAAACCATGTAATTTCATGTTTGCTCCATAATAGATACGTGCACCAAATCAGTTACTACATGTACACGTACTTATGTGTTATTATGGATACATATGTAAGCAGAAATTTTATTTCAAGTTATTAAAATGTATATGTATTTTTGGTGTTTGTATTATAGGGTGACAAGGGAGGAACATCTACAAAATTGGCTTTCCAATTTGTCAATCAGAAAAAACCCAATTCAGCTGATTCAACCAACATCCTTGCTATGTTTGAGGCCATTGATTCATACACCAACATGGAAGTGGTTTTCACCAATTTTTATGACCAATTAGCCAGCCTTCAACGTAAGGGAACTATTAAGATCTTTGGTGAAACTTACAGTCTTCGTATCTTTTACTTCGGCGACACAGAGTTCTTATGTAAAAGCTTCGGTCATATGGGTCCTGCTTCAACATACCCATGTCTATGGTGTCATGTGCAGCTGAAGCAACTTCGATGTACAAATGGACAACCACATTGCCCCATGAAAGTAGGACCAAATGGGAAATGGGAAAGAAACGAGAGTTGGCCTGAGGACCGGACACTACATACATACCAACAGGACTTGGCAAATTTGCTGGCTGAGAAGGAAGACGAGACAGGTAACTTGCGAGTCAGTGGGCGCGATCACCCAGTATCGCTAGGAGACCCATTCTCCCCCTGCCCTTTGACATTCTCAAATTGTTCCTCCAGCTTTGCACATTCTTCTTGGGCTAGTTGTAAGGTACTTCAAAAAAATTGAAGATAAGTGCCAAGAGCTAGACCAAGGGAGTGTGCAAGACCGTGATGAGCAATTATATGAAGAATGGCAAAATTACTCAGAGTCGGCTAAACAAGCAGAACTCTGTATGCTTGAGTCAAAGGAGGTCCTTGAAGAAGAGACTTCCATTTTGGAACAGTTACATAGATCTCTAAAAGGGAGAAGTACAAAAGGTGTAACCACAGATTCCTGCTGTATGCCCCTGTGTAAGCTCGCAGTGTTTAAACCAGAAGAAGTAAAGGCTGATGATGTTACTTGGATTAGGTGCACTCAGTGTGGTGAGGGTGAAACAAAGGGGTGGTTCCACACATATTGTGTTGGAATCTCAAAAGAGGAGTATGAAAGTGAAGAATATGATTCTTTTAAATGTCCTATATGTACAAAAGAAGTGTCTGGACCACAAGATGTATTAAAATCTCAAGAAGAAAAAGTTGCTGCCTGCAAAGCACTGGTTGACAAAATGATGATGATGATAGGAGCAAAAAGAAAGTGCTTGATGAAACATACCAAAAGGTCAAAGAATGTAGAGGGACTCGTGAGGAGCGTTTAAATGAAGTGCTAGAGCATATTGGTGTGCACGACAAGCTTACCACAGCCAGTGCTTTGTGGGCAACCATTGTGTTAAAATTCTTGAAAGTACAGACACACTACTAGAAGTATTGCCAGAGGGTGATTTTCGGAACAATTTTGTAGGTCTGTTAATTTAGACGTATGCGACTCATATTTAAATTCTTCAAGTCTCGTTTCTTAACAGATGATGAAGTCAGGGCTTTGAAGTTTCGCTGTTGGGAATTAGGAACATGGGTTCCCAAAAAAGTTTCCCACTGAAAGCATACCCCCAAAGATGCACATGTTAATTTGCCATATCCCTGAGTTCGCAGAGAAATGGAAACCGTTGGCCTCTTGTCTGAGCATGGCTTAGAAAGTGTACACAAAGACATTAACTCTATTGAGTCGGATTTACTGCACTGTTCGTGACTCAAAAGAAAAGATGAGGTTGGTTATTGGGAATCACCAGCAAAGAGGTCAAACTAATAATGCATCCAAAGGGGTAGCTACAAAAGACAAGAAACATGTTATTGTTTGTAGGAATGACATGAATTAAGGTCGATAAAAATTGCTGTCTCCCGGCTCAAAAGAAAGAACATGTCAAAATGTGGTCATGTAGTACATGTACAAAACTGAGATATGGTTTGTAATGTGTTCCATATTTTGTTTTATCCACTTGCTTTGAAAATTGTACAATTCAAGGTTGACCCGATTCTACCGTAACAGGTTTTCAAATCTTCATGAAGAACATTACTTGAAGCAACATTACCTTTTAAGGCATGGTGAAAGGGCTAAAAATAGAAACTGGGAATTGAAAAATTCCTTTCTATATTTTGTGTGACATAATCGTCGCTTCAGTTCAAAAGTTATTGGTCGAAATGTACCGTTTGGCAAATTAAAGGGGGATGGCCCGATTTAAGGATATGAAGTTTTCATCTTGATAGATTGGCCTTCACCCAAAAACCCCACCTGTAAGTTTCGCGCCGATATTTCAATGCGTTTCATGTGAGAGCAAAAACGTGATTTCGTAAGCCCCATAGAGTACTGTGTAAAATTAATATTGGTCGACCAAATTGGTGTACATTTTCGCTCATTACTTCCACCCAACATCCTTTGACCCTAAGATTTCACAGGGTAAATGAGAAATGTAGCTTCTATCTGAAACCAAAAAGTATGACCACTTCCGGTAAAATCGGGGCTTTCTGATACCGAGGCTATTAGCGATCGGGCCCGGACCTTTAAGATTTCTTATTATGTATTTTGTTTTGTCAAGCTGTGATTCTTTTTTACTTTAAAACTTACAACTCAAAAGTAAATCCGGTTTAATCTCTAATTTCATTTTTTTTGGTGAAAATTAAGCCCTTAATTTCTAATTTAAGCCCTTAATTTCTAATTTATAGCAAAAGTAAGAAAAACCCAAATATAAATTGCTGATATCTCCATTCTCCATGGTGAATTTTAGTGATAAATGTCATCGTTTGGGGATAAAAAGTACATTAAAACAAACTAATTAGGCTAGGGGATGAAGCAGAATATTGCCACGCGCTGATTAAACCAACAAAAGTTGTTATCAATTTATAATGATATGCTTCAATATGAGGAAGAAAATGTTTTAAAATCGGACCATGATTGGGTCACCCGCTTAAAATAGGACTCAGTTGGCTTAAATGGTATAAAATGCAACTTGCACAAAGCTTGGTTCAAATATTGTGTATTAAAGACCATATGCCTTTTTGAGGAATAAATGGACACCTAATATTTAACAGTATATTACACAGTGTCTCATACATTGTCCCTTGAGGCGGAATTTTCAGTTTATCATTTTTTTTCCATCTTAATATTCATTTCCCACCAAAAGATAAACACAAACACAGACACTGGGGAACCACCCCCGGACTGAACAGAAATATTTAAGGAGCGTACGTTAGGAGGCCATTTTAACTATGAATCTGTACTGAGTAGGCTATGGTTTCTACTGAGTAGGCTATGGTTTCTGGAACTTATTCACAAAATTGCCACTGCATCTTTAATTCCTGTTTCAGTTTCGGTCCCTTCTTTGGTTATTAAGGAGACCACTTTGTGCCCGGGACCACCTGTAAAATTTGTCAACTGTCTTTACATTGGCCAACTTTTACAGGTAGTTGAAAACCAACTTCCTCAGCTGGGAAGCACAGAGTGTTGCCCTCAACCGCCTTGTAAATATGGTTAATATGAAAATGAAAACACAATGGGATGATGAAATTGAAATGTGTAATTTAACGATTGCAAACTTTGAAAACAAAAACAAAAAACAACCAACTATAAACTCGGGTGGTTAGCACTTAAGGTGAACAAGAAAAAGAGACCCCAATGTGTCCAATGTAGTTTTTATTTAAGATTAGACTTCTTACCTTGTATTGGCTACCGAATATTTAAAGGGCCATGGTCAAATTGCTATAGCCTCATCCCAGGGACCAAAGATTTTACAGGAAGTTGTCAAAATTTTGGTATCAGAAGAAAGCTACTATTTACCCTGTGAAATCTTAGGGCTAAAGAGAGTTTGGTTTGGATCTTGTGAGCGAAAATATGTCCCATTTTGGTCGACTAATATTAATTTTACACAGTATTCTGTGGGACTTACAAAATGTTTCTATAGAAATAATTCTCATGCTCAATAGAGGTGGGCTTTAATAGAGGGTCATAGTTTTCAGATCAATTTTGAACACAGAATCAATTGATGACGTCCACTGACACTGAGCCCCTTTTTGAAGAAGACCGAAGAAAATGCGAAAACTATGGTGCCCCGCACAAAAATCCAAAATGGCTGCCAAATGGTTAAAAAGCATTTTTGGACCCGAACTCCCTAATTTATTTTTTGTAATATATTTTTGTTGCAATAATCCACACTTTGGCATACCCACATTGTTGGCAATACCCACATTGGTATTGCCACCAAAATGAATAAGCAAAAGCTTATTGAATTAGGATATGATTTTTGAGAATTTGGCGGCCATTTTGGATTTTTGGGGGGCACCTTGGTTTTTGCACTTTTCATTTCTTTTTCTTCAAAAATGTGATTAGCATGATTAAAGTCATCAATTTACACTGTGTTGTTCAAAGTGATCTGAAACTATGACCCAAATATGACCCTATAATAGCCCACCTATATTACAAGAGGGCATATGGGATTGCTTTGGCAGTGTGTGTCTGTGTAGGTCTGTGGTAAAAATGTATTTAACCCTATAATATAATTTTTTTAGCTTGCCATGAGTCCAGAAACCATTGTAACGGTGCCATGCATTGTCTTTTTGTGCAATTTCTGTTAAATTGTTGCTTGAAAATTGAAAACCATGCCATATTGGTGCAATTTCTTCAAACTGTTGTATGAAAGTTGAAAATCGGGCTATATTTATGAAGTTCTTCCTCTTCAAACTGTTGTATGAACATTGAAAACATTGATATAAATTGTGCTTTTTCTGCAACTTCTGTATCAAAATTGAAAACCATGCAATACTTGTACAGTTCTTCCTCTTCAAACTGTTGTATGGAAGTTGAAAATGGTGCCATACATTGTATTTTGTGCAATTTTCTTTTAAAACTTGTTGCATAGAAATTGAAAACCATGTGATATTTGTGCAATTCCTCTTCAAACTGTTGTATGAAAATTGAAAACAGTGCCATTTGTTACAATTTCCTTTTTGTGTCATCTGCAAGAATTGCTGAAGGCACATAGAGATTACTCTGGTCGTAAAATGTATGTCTGTGTGTGTCCTTGTGGTCAAATTGGTTATCCAAACTATTGCCATTGCCTGCCTTACATGTACATGTATGCAGTTCGCAAGGGCTACGATGATGTAACTTGGTGGAAAGGAGGGGCGGGGTGGTACAACATGTTGGTGACCTTTGGTCCCATTTACTAACCGCGATGCCAGATGAGACTAGCGGTCCAAGGACTGTGATGTATTTTTTCAACTTTTGCATAATATTGAAAACCATGTCATACAATATTTGTGCAGTTTCCTCTTCAAACTGTTGTATGAAAATTGAAAACCATGTGATTTTATTTTAATGTCTTTCTCTTCAAATTGTTGTATGAAAATTGAAAACAGTGCTATACATTGTATTTTGTGCAATATCCTTTAAAAATTTTGCATGAAATTGGAATCATGTCGCATGAAAAGTGAACCATGTGATATTTTGCACTTCTTCCTCTTCAAACTGTTGTATGAAAATTGAAAACCATGTGATATTTGTGCAATCCCTCTTCAAACTGTTGTATGAAATGTTGCCATACATTGCATTCTGTGCAATTGAAAGCATGCAATATTAGTGTAGTTCTTCTTCAAACTGCTGTATGGAGATTGAAAATGGTGCAATAAATTGTATTTTTTGTGAAATTTCCCCTTCAAAGTGTCGTATGAAAATTCAAACCCATGCAATACATTGTACTTGAGCAGTTCTTCCTCTTCAAACTGTTGTATGAAAATTTACAGTGCCATATACATTTTATTTTTTGTGTAATAATTTCATTTTAAAATTGCATGAAAATGGAAAAGCCATATACATGTATATCCTCTTCAAACTTGTATGAAAGTTGAAAACCATGGGATCAATAGTGCAGTTCTTCCACTTCAATTGAAAAAAAATGGTGCCATACATAGTATTGTGCAATTACTTTTTAAAAGGTTCCATGAAAATGGAAAACCTTGCAATATTTGTGCAATTTCTTCAAATTGTTTGAAATTAAAAACCATGCCACATAGGTGAAAATTCTTCAAACTGTTTGATTTAAATATTATTGCATGTCCCTATTTTTAAAACTGTTCATAAAAATTCAAAACCATGCCACATTTGTGCAGTTTTCTTCAAACTTTTGTGCAAAAGGTGAAAACGATGCTGTATTTGTGCAGTTCTTCCTCTTGAAACTGGTGCAATTTTTTTAAAAACTGTTGCAAGAAAATTGAAAACGGTAGGTAATTTTCTTTTCAAACATTTTTGTGTAAACTATGCTGTATTTTGGAATTTCCTCTAAAATTGACTGCATAATTATGCATGTGGTTATGTGAGACCAAATTTTTTGCCCTAAAATGATTGAGTTCTTATTGCAAAACAATACCAATGTTTTGGTTACGTTTGGATTGGTGATGTGAGCAATGATGGTGAGGTTATTACAAGTGGACATTTAAAAATGTAAATGTATTTGTATTGCAACATGAATTTATGTATCCATTGTGTACATGTGCATGTGTAAGTACATTGTATTTTCACTCGTTTTTTTTATTGCAGTAGGTTTATAAAGTGTTTTATTTCATCATGTGCACATGCTTGCATGTATGTCAGTCATAATTTATGTACATACATGTGCATAATCAAGCACATTTGAAGTTTTCATTTTGCATGTATATCATTTTTGACAATGTGAAGTTATGTAAACTTTTACATGTGGTGTAAACACAAAGTTAAAAAAACAACTGAGCAAAACTACCTACATTGTGTAATATGAACACAGCTCAAAATGGTTCTATTAAACAGCTCAACATCTTAAAGGAGAACAACTGAGTAAATGTCTAAAACTTGTAAGTAAAACAAAAACAAAACATTGCAACTTAGTGCTACACATACAGTGTAGAACCACTTGAAACTCATTTTGGATATTGTAAAATTTAATTGAAAAACATCTGAAATACATGTATTTTTTTCCTGAGAACAAGCAGCTTTTCTGAAGACACAATTTTCCCTAATTTGCTCTGAACTTAAAGGCTGACTCAGATTTCCCAAGGAGGGCACCCTCAATTTTTAAACAAATCATGTTTTTTGCATGTACACACTGCTTGTCCATATAATAATCAATGTGTGAAATAGCTAAACTCAAATCAAAGTCCTTCATATAGAAAATCACAACTTTTGTTATAAAATTTCAGATCCGGAAATTTTGTAATACACAGTGTCCTATGGCACTGTTATACTACACATAATGTGTATTGCATCAAAACTAAAAAAATTAGATTCATCTCAAACTTTCGAATTGTGCATTTTACATGACTATCTTTAGTTCTAGTTGACTATTTTTAATTAATACACAAAAAAGTTCAAAATCTCTGAGTCAGCCTTTAAATTGGTGGTTGATGTAGAACACCTGCACTTGTATATAAAAAAATTCAGGTCAGCAACTTGTACTGCAGTACCAAACAATTTTGGGTCTACATGTAACATAAACTGTTAAGAAAAGCAAATTGAGCTTGGAAAATTAGTTTGGACATTGCAAAATTTAATAGGAAAAAAAAACCTTTGATGTTGCAAATATCTTTAAAGCTTAATGAAAGAAACTAATCTTAGCTAAACTCAAGTACATTCAAGTGTACAAACCAACTTTCAAAAATCCTATGTCATGAGTATTAGAATTAATAAAGTTATATTTTTTGCACTACAAAGGCTGGTATTTTTGATAAACTCATTTTTGTAATTTTAATTTTTTTGTATATACATGTTAACTATCATTTACAATATGTGTTGTTCAGTCAAGTTTAATAAAATAAAATAACATTACAAATATTTAGTTGTCTTTGAATATTTTTTTTTTGCCTGTTTCTTTTGCCCAAAAGGTGGGAACATAAATTAAAGAACTTGGTGAGACCATGTAGCTACATGTAGGATAGCTCCATGGTGAGACTTGATGTAACTCAGTAAAGGGTCAGCATATTATCATCAGTGCAGTCAAGCTACATTGCCCATATTGCCCCATTGCCCATATTGCCCCATTGCCCAACTGGAGTACAAAGTACGTTCGACATGGTAGGCAATAGCGTAACTACTGTAAACAACGCCGGCTTTTAAACAGCCTCGCTTGGTTGCCACATGAGGGTGCGCCTCGCTTCACGATTCGCCGCCATTACAACAACAAACAATACACCTTTGCAAAGGGCGAATTGGCCATGCTGTCTCTTCTATTGATATCAATCATTGTTTAGTGTCAAGTGTAACCAGCCTCATTATTGACCCAGGAGTCAAATGTTTTTTGGGTGATAATAGTATAATAGGGCTGTTTTCAGATATTAGCGTGGTATCGGTGCGCATGGCTAACAGAGCGCATAGCTCTGGAGCCATGGCGCGTATGTTCAGGGTATTATGTTTGATAGAGATTACTTTTGCAGGGAAGTTTTCTGGAGTTTTGAGTTTTGGCTCAGGGGGGGGGGTTTTAAAATTTAACAGAAGCATGATTGATGGTAACTTCATATTTTTTTCTTTATTTTATCCTGATATTCTAAGATCTTTTGCACAAAGGTTTAAGAGATGATTTTTATAATGTCAACTACTGGGTACCGAGACTGCCATAGTAATGCATGTAGCAGTTTTCACAAATTACCGTTTGGAAATCCCATGTGCCCAAATTCGAGCAGATCGTGTCCTACCCTCCCTGTACAGAACCACATGTCTAGTCTCACCTCTTGATCTATTATCGTACGCTGTGACAACAGAGATACAGAATGCTTGCTGCTGCTTTGACCGTATTTAGTTATAAACGGTAACGAGATGAATAGTTTTGGTTGTCTCGTGTCAGGTACCAGTCACGTGTCAGGTATCAAATATCAGTGTGCTCTTCGGGGGGCGACCATATATATATAGAACAATCCGACATTTAAATCAAGGTCGGTACATATGACCCTCTGCCCAAATGCTATTATGTTTTTTCCAAAGACACCGTATATATGTCTACACAGTACAAATTTTACCTTTCCCTACGATTCAGCAAAACCGACGTACGATGACGATAACGGTTGTTTTTTTTCCAATGTCGGGATACGTACGTCATTTACCTGAATGGGTCCCCGAGGCAAAATAATAAACCAATCAATGCCGTTACGGCACAATCAAATCTTTTTGTTTCCAAATTGGCTGTTTATCCCTACTAAAATTTCCCTTTTTAAGATTCAACATCTGTATTTGTCTTTAAATAATTAATATTCAAATTGTCCCCGCATGATGTGAAAGATGGGTCTCGTAATACACTGAAAACATAGTCAGCCGGCTAAATACCCTTACCGTGGATTGAATGAGCAGACGGATCCCCGTGTAGTTTTGTAGCAGCTTCAGCCACATTGCGCGCGGCTTGCGTGGTGTTTGCGTCCAGTGACCAGCCTTGTAACCTATTATTGACCTATTCTTTGACCTTTGCAACATAAATAAGGAACTGGCAACGTTGTGAGCTTGCAGGGAGTGAGTGTGCTGCTCCAAACTTTCAAGGTTGCTATGGGTGACCATTCAATCATTTACAATGTGATAACCCTGGATCAGTGGTCTTATGAGGGCAGTGTGTATCATGAGCTTGTGTTAAACCTGTGACTCATGACCACACGAAGTTTTAAAATCGTAATCACTGATCTGGCTTACTCTGTAGGACCCGTATTAGCTACGTCCAATTTTCACGAACGCGTAAAAATCTTAGTAGTAGCTGACGTTGCAACTAGCTACGTCAGTCCTACGACTGGCTCTCGCGAACGAACCCCCCTGGTCGATAAAGTTTCCCAGTTACATGTAATTGGTCCCAGAAGAGAGAGGTGTTTTATTTATCCGAATTACCAAGTGTCTTGTTATGATATCGTCAAAGATAATCTATCTTAACCAGGGATCGCACCTCCGCCTAAAATACACTGTGGAACGATGTAATGCTGGGGTCAAATCAACAGCCAGCTACATGGGGATAGCGCCGACATGCGTCAGTAGGCTAAACTCACGCACCGACGCGCTGACGCTGCAGCAACTATACAAATGATAACAAGGAGCCAATTTGGAAGCAAATCTTGCCTTTAAATTGAAGACAAGGTGGAAAATGAAATGAACAATGGTGTGTTTTCTATAACTAACATTTTCTATCCTATTAGGTGAAACGCTAGATCCCTAATTTTGGGCATTTTCCCTTTACTTTTTCCCCCCATCAAAGAGCCCTTGTTGGGAATGAGCGCAGCACATTACCATGTCCATCTGTACTGTGACTCGTGCAACTTTTGAGTAACCTCCCATTCTTTTTTCCTTGTCCTTAAAACAAGCCTAGTTGGGTCAATACGTACTTGGTACCAGGTGGCAGCTATGAACCAACTCTTTGCAAAATATCAATTTTCTATAACTTGACAGATACCCATAGATACATAATATTTTGACATTTTATTGTTCAACATTTTCACTTCAATATGAATTTTAATCACAAACCCTACTGGGACCTATAGCTACAATGTAGTGTTTTTTTTTCCAGTTTTAGTGAAAGTGGCTTAAATATATAGACTTTTAGTGCCTTTTTAGCGAATGAACCTTACTTTGAAATATTCTTATTTTCAGATCCTTTGCGAATGATAAAGATTAATTGAAATATGACATTTAAATAGCTCTAACTTAAGTCATGAATCTGTAGACTAGTATCAAGGATTTATTTCGAGTGTGGATTTCGAAAAACTGGATTTATTTTGTTAAAGGAAAAAAGTTAAAAATGTTAAAAAAAAAAATGCCACCCCCCCTATAGAGGGCAACTTTTTTTGTTTGTCACAAAATATCTGGAATTCCTGGCCGTTTCCATGAATTAGCTGGAATTCCAGAAGCTAACTTCCGTAAATTACCAGGATTCCAGACACTACTTCCGTAAATTCCATGATTCCTAGACTACAAATGAAAAAAACTTGGAATATTCCCGGAGGATTATGGTTAGGGGTATATAAAGTGTTTTGAAACTATTGATTTTTTTTCCGGAATTTTCCCTCTAAAAATCGTAAAACACTGGAATTCCGTCATCGTTACCCTCTATACACCTAAAATGGCTGGCATTCCCACCCCATATTAGACATTAAATTCTGGGATTCCAGCGTTTCAAAGTGACAAAAGGTTGGAATTCCGGCGCCCCATAGGGGGGGCATTTTTTCTGGAATAGCCCAATGGCCCCCATGGTCCCCTTTGCACCCCCCCGTCCTTGTTGAACATTGTGAAAGATTCCCCACAGTTTCCCTTTTAAATCAATAAAAGAGCAAAAAAAAATGGATTTTGCCCCTTTTGTGGATTTGGGGTAAAAGAAAATTTAGTTTTTCATAGGTTTACAAACAACTTATTATCCAAATTTATTTTAATTCCCCAAAGGGATGTCATGAAGATATTTTCTTTTTTTCTTTCATAGACAAAAAATAGTGGTACTTTCATTGGAATAGGGAGTTCGGGGCCTAAGTGTCACTTTTCAATTCCCAACTACATTGTGACCCATTATATCCGTCGATTTCATTCCAGATATACCATGTCCGGAATACACGTTTTAAGATTTCATTCCAGGCATGGTAGTTTGCGTTAATTACAACTTATATTTTACCTTCTCTCACATGGAGGGGGGGGGGGGTGGGTATGGAACTCTTTCCATGTCCTCCTCCTCCCCCATGAACAACAAGGATTTCGTCCATTAAAAAAAATACTAAGAGAGCTTCCCGATTTCCATTTTGCGCTCTGGGCCTTTGCACAAGTCACAACCAAATAATTCAATCAAGCATACCTCACCACATGTAGATTTGTCCATCGTATTTTATGGAAAATGAAGTGCTTACTCTTACTTTTCATAGGTCTAATATATACCATCACCTCTCATCACCTATGGAGTCTAAGTTTGGACAGTCCTGAGACCAAACGGTGCATCTAGTGCGTCGGCCATCTACCACAACACTGTGCCCTCACTTTCACTCCCCAAACAGTTTCATTTTGTTGCAAGCAAATTAACTATTTTTCTTTCGGGAAAGCGAAAGAAATGACAATTTTGAGCCGATTTTTGGGGGGGTTATTATTGAGTAATACACTAAGACTTTCGATCTACTGCCATTGCTTCTGCAACGTTGCTATACGAGATTTTCTTAATTTTACCTACCTGCGCCTTGAGCGCCCTTCCCCATGACACCACTTCCGTTACACAAAAATAGGGGGAGTGACCAATCTTGTCCTTAGATTATCTGTGTATCTGTATAGGTCATCTCTTGGGCCATCCAAACCAAAGCCTTAAGCTCAGTGAGTGGTGGACCGTGAACTTCCGAGGTCATGACCCTTAAATTTTCACGTTCTTCCACCAAAATCGTTACTTTTTAGCGCTAGAGGTCACAAACTAACTAATTGGGCATGTTTGGTATCAACTATATGAAAGCTAACAAATTATCTATTCATTGATAGCTAACACCTTGAATTTCGTGAAGTTAAGTTGGCACGGTGCCAAAAAAAGGGAGGGTTTGATTTTTTTACGGACATTTTCCCGATTTTTTTCATCCACTTCATTGTACAGGTTTGTCCAATGAAGATTGCAATATTTGTCTCTTCCATATTTTCCACAATTAGCATCTATATAATGTGTCAATGATATTCGGAAGATTGATTATTTACTTCCCTATTTTTTTTTTTAGTTTTTTTGCATTTTAAAGCACGGCTACACCCAATGTGTTTAACCCTCAGCTTACCAAGCGTTTTTATGTTTAACAACGTTTACAAGGAGAGAAGTTTCCACCCCCCTTCGAAAATTTGTACAAACCACCGCAAATGATCTGATTTTTGATAGCATGGATATCTATGAGGTCCCTCTTCTTTTCATTGATCCCAAAATAATTACAACAGACCTAGTAATGGCGTCACACAATGACGTCATAAACTCACGAATCGCATAATTGGCAATTTTCCAATTTTACGCAAAAATAGTTAGGAATATCAGATTTTTTCATGCTGTTTTTTCAGCTCTAATGATGGCAGTTGACTAGTTTGATATAGATGAAATGTGACCTCTGATGTCCATATTGACATTCAGGACGCCCTCTGTTTTTTCTGGCAGGCAAAATATTACAGTCCTTCATGACAACCACATAAATCTGGTCTAAATTACTTGCGACTTCTTGATCTAAATCGGTTTCAATATGCAACTGGGACATTTATAGCACGCATGCTAATATGACTGTTGGTATTTTTAAATTTGAAACCAGTTAGAGCAGAGTAAACGAAATCCCTGTTCAAAGTATAAGGGTTCTGCTGCGTTTCTCTCTTACTAACCAACCGGGGGCGCCACAAACATAAACAAATGTCACCTCATCTATAAGCATAAGAGTTTAGAGCGATAACTTTGCAATTTTTTCCAAAATATACAATAAAATATTCTTGCCCACTCCCAAAAACCCCCCCCCCCACCCACGTAAGGTGTTACCTTCATATTTTTTTTTCGCTAAAAATGACCGGAACGGATGAGAAAATCCATGGGGCGGATCCAGGCATTTGAAACGATCCCAAATTAACTCACCGTGGGGGTCTGAAGGCTGTAACTTGTCCATAATGGGCTGATTTTACAAGATTTTTTCAGAATAACCGGGAGGCGCGAGCCCCCTCCCTGGATCCCGCCTGAAATGACTACCCGGAAGCATTTGAGGAAAGGTTTGGCATTTTAGCGGACCGGGCAAACCCCTTTTATTGCTGGATGTTGTTTCTTTAAGACCATAAACGAGGGTAAACACTAAGGAATTTTGGGAATTTGGATCACATTAACGCTAATACTATAGCTTTAATGTGATCCAAATTTTATCTATTCAGCTAGACTTAATCCAACCATGCCAAAATTAATATATTTTTGATTATTATTAAACATTTACCTATCGTAATAAAAAATACACGGCGAATATGGCAGATTTCCACTAATTATCATAAATTAGGTATCAAGCGACCAACACTTCTAACTTTGATTAACAACTCTGTTACTTTTTAAAGATTTATTTGCATAAATAAACACTGAATTTTGCATCATTTCCTTTCTCCTCCATATTTTCCACCAATTAATATGTATCAATAACGTCCTCAAAATTGATCACGACTTTATTTATTTATTGGTTACGATATTTCAGGTATGTTTTCACTCTGTCCTATATTTCGCGCTGTGTGGCTGTTACAGAACCTAAGAGGTTACACGCTAACCAAATTTGGGGCATTTTTGGCATTATATTATACTAATACAATTTCTTATATTCATTTTTAGACCTAAAATTTTAAATTGAAGTTGGGCACGGTGTCAAAAATATGGCTTTTTTTATTTTCCAATTTTTTAAAATTTTCCCACCAATTTTTCCATTATTAAGAAATACCCAGTGAATAAATCAGTGTTTTTCATCGATATCGCCCTCACATTAATCACTCTTTGAGTTAGTTAACTGGTTGGTTTTTGTTTCTTGATTCAACCACTTTGAATTGTTTTTTTTTTGGTGGTTGTAAGACTATAAGGGGGTCAAACACAGTAAGGGTAGATTTAATATCATAGTAAAGATCTCCAAATTATTAATTAATGATACCAATAACAGTTTTTTTTTTTAAATGGCATTGCACTAAGAGTCTCATAATTCAGGTATCCAGGTATATGCCCCCTATTTCTTTGTTTGACACTTAATGTTTTTCACTTTGTTTAAGTTCATCGTTTTATTCAAGACCGATGGATTGACATTAACAATGGAATAATCAGCTGTAATAGCATGCAATACAAAAATATCATTTTTTATAGTCCCTACTTTGGTTGGAATACAGATGCTTTTCAGGTTGTTTTGCTTTTTCATTTGTAAAATATACTCCCAATGATTGGCCAATCTTCACTGTGTCCACCATTTATGTTAGGATTTATAAATGCGAACATTTTTCCTCGAGAAACCAGATTGATGGCAAAACTGTACTGCCTGTTCTGTCATCTGCCACTTCTGGTGTGGGTTCCCCATCCATCCAGGTTTGCTGTTATTCTTCACGTCATGGCAAAATACCTGCACTGTTCAATCTATTGCGGCGGGACTAACTTTGCTTTGAATGGGATACAACAAGGTGGGTCTGAAGACTTAATGGTCAGCACAGGATCCACATCTCCAGATTCTTCCACAAAATCGGGCATTCCTCGATGATAGGAAGCAAAAATTGATCCATTTCGTTGTCATGTCATGGTCAAACCCGCTTTCCATGTCTAACTTCGAACAAATCGCACATTCTATCAGAGCAAAATAGACGCTATGTTGCCCTAACGTTTGAACTTATACCTCTGATTGCCAACTAGTCTTTGTGGGAAACGGAGTAAGGCTTTAAAGCACAAACACTGATGGCAATCTTTAGGCTTCGTCTTTTTGGTGCCACTGATTTTTGAATCCTCCCATCTTAGCCCCAGAGGCACATCCTGCTGCATCTTGATATCAGGAAATATCTCATACCTGTCATAGGGATTGTTAGATCTCCAATGCCGTCATCTTTTGGCACCTTCATTTCAGCTTAAGCTGAGCACCTGTTATTTTTCATAATCATCCGTTAAAGTCCTCTATGTACAGAGGACTATAATAAAAACAAAACCCCTTAAGTTGCAGAACAGCTCAAGTTGAAGTTCATTATTTATTTCATTCAGGAACTCCTGTTCTTTCTCATTGTGGCTTTAATTATTGAACCTCCTCGACTTTGACGGGTTTAAACCGGTTTTAATCAGTGTTCAAGGACCGTTCCCCTTCCCTTTGAGTATATTTGATAAGAGACAATAACTACTCCATCTGCAGATGCCTTTATATTTCTCCAAGCCAAGTCGTCTGCTGTTTCCTCCAAATTGATTTTGGTATTGGTATTACCACTACTCATTGGCTGAAAAAGCGACAACGGTTGATTCAAACGCCTTGTACTATCTTTGAAAGGTATTATGGGTTTTTTGTTTTTGCAAATAATGTCCTTTTTTTGGCACTATATTCCTTTGTTTCTTCTTTCATAATTTGTTGATGCCTCTAGATGCCAATAGATGGTCTAAAATAGCAGCATGTAAATGGGATCAGAATCCATGTTTTTCTTGCTGTGCACTGTTTGGGAATGCCAAATATTTTCATTTTGTCTTGAAGCTGCCTCTTTTGTTTAAGACAGATAAAGCTTCAAGACATGAAATGTGGAGGCTTTACAAAGGAGTTGCACCCATTATCATATCGCATCAAAATTTCCCAATCGTCTGTATAGTCTGCCCCAATAGGTTCTAATGGTACCAAATTTAGATCTAATGTATGCCAAAGTTGGTCACTATTCCTTAAAAATTAGGAACGAAAAATGCAAGTATTATTCCATGTTTTACAACCTCCCGCATTCGAATGCCACTGACTACAACCTGTGTTTGAAAATTGCACTCGACTATAACCTGTTTTGGGAGAGCGAGCTGTTGTAGTGGCTCATCCACTCGCACTTCACACCAATGCGGGCCGGGTTCGAATAATGCAGAGCCAGTGTCATTCTATTCTATATTTGTTGCCGACCATACCCGTCCTAGCAGTCTTATTCTCTTCTTTTCTTTCTCCTGAGAACTTCGGTTCCTCCTGCCATCTAAAATCTAAAATAGACTTCTTTACATAAAGCCTTCCTTGTCGTATCTGGATATACTCCCTTTGTATTGTAGGCAGCCTAAGGCACTCTAAACGGGACTCTAAAGCGGGGCCCCCGATCACTCGGTGACTTGTTTGCGCGTTGTATATAATTTAATAGTATTATTATTACAAACCCATCAAACATAGAAAGGCAAAAACAAACAGCAGACAAGATTCAAATCACATTTTATCTCTCAGCTTTGTTTAGAAAGACATCCTTCGTCATGTTTCTCGCAGTGTTTTTCAGGTGCGCTCAAGATTGGGGTGCCATCTGTGGTTCAACTCTTGACATGTTAGATGCTTTACATTTCCTTTTGACATGAAACTTGATGCCTCATTGTGGGTAATCGGTTGAACGGCAGCATCTGCCAGTTAAGAGGATGTACTATTTGAATTTTCCATTTCCGTTTAACCAAGGATCTATCGAATTAGGGTACATTAGGGGAAAGTTTGTGTTTGCACAATGTATGGACAACACATATTACATAGATCATTTTGGGGGCACATTTATACATTCCCTGAATCAAAATATTTTTACCTGTCTCCTGATAGATAATTGTATTAGCTTTATGATCCAAATTAGCCTAAAATCCATCAGTGTTTACTCCCTTTATGGTCTATATAAACAACCACACGGGAATAAGGGCCAAGGCCGCAAATAAAGGACTAGGGCGAAACAATACTTAAAAATGTCCGTAACTCTAAAAAATAATAGCAAAATAGTCAATCGTCCCTCATATTATTGACACATATATATATGCTATTTCTCTGGAAACTATTTAAGAGAAATATTGCCTATACTTCATTGTACATCTGTTACATATTTGTAACAAAGTTGATTAAAAAAATTGAACAAGACGTAAAAAGTCATCTTTTTTGGCACAGTACCAACTTATACTTTCACGACATTCAATGTATTGCTATCACTGAATAGATATTTTGGTTAGCTTTAATATGATACCAACTTGCCCACAATTTGGGAGTTTTAAGTTGTGACCTCTAGCGCTAAAAGTAAAGATTTTGGTGAAGAACTTGCAAATTTAGAGTCATTGACCTCTGACGGCTCACGGTCCACCACTCACTGAGTTTTTCGACTTGTGGTTTGATTCCCCAGGGATGACTATACAGATATTCATAACAGACCACTTAGTAAATTCGGATAAATAACCCACCTCATCCTCTGGACCATCTTTGGTGTTAAGCATCATGATACGTCCATTTTTCTGTCATAACTGGCCACACCCATAAAACGAAGCTTTTACTTTACGTAGTAAACTATACAAATCAGGTCTTGGAAAGGAAATTTGAGCAAAATGTGGTGGCGATATGAGCCCAGATCCCCTGTCAATCTTTCGGGTTACGTTGTGTCGGTGGGGGGGGGTGGGGGGGGGGATTGGACATGATCAACCTAACAGCAAACAGCAAATTCAAAACTGCAATCAACTACACTTCCGGGTGCTAGTCTGTTTCAAAGCTAATGGTATGAGGGCCTCTAAAAGCATAGATCGAACGGTTAAACACAGAACTTGGCTAAAGACTAGGCCTGGTCACGAATCTTTAAATCTAAATGCCCGTTATTTGAAATTACACTCATTTTGCCGCGGGGTTAATCCACTAACCCCGACGGCTTTTTGCAGTTACGATTTTTTCCCCCTAAATTATCATATATTACTAAGAGCTTTTGAAAAAATGTTTAAGAAGATGATCTTGTAATGTCACGGACCGAGACCTGCCATAGTAAAATGCACGTTACCCTTCCAACCACAAATTACCGTTTTGGAAATCCTCAATTTTGCCCAATCGGGGTAAACGTTTCATATAGAAGTCCCATTGATGCAAATGAGGTATTGCTCTTCATTCCGTCAAGCGCAACTGCACGAACGCCATACAGCGCATGGCGGACTCAATTGATACCTCATTTGCATCATAGGACTTCTATATGGAACGTCACCAAATCGAAGCAGATCGTGTGCCTAACCCCCTGGTTGTGGTTCATGCGCGCCGTAGTCTCGTGTGCGTTTTTGTATCTTTCGTGCTCTAAGGCGTCCGGAAGTACGTTATAATCCTGTTTTCTAATTGAAAAAAAAAAAAACAGTTGGCGTCAGCGGTTGAAAATTCTCAAGACTGGAATAATACCGAAAGGCATTGTGGGAAAAAGGGATGCGGCCCGTAGCGAATTGCCGTTTACTTTTCGGTGTTTACGAGCCAGGGGGTGAAGCCCATTCAAAACCAGTCGTCCGTGCTGTGCGCTGAAATTTTGATATTACACGCAATATTATTAGTTTGGGTGCTTGTATACACACATAATGTCCAATTCGATACAAAAATCCGCAAAAGATCAGTTGTTGGTTTTTGGGTGCTATTGGGTGTTACATTTTGTCCTACCCATGGCCACACAACGAATGAAATGACACGACAGTCGTCTTGATTTAATAAACCGCCTCAATGATACATCTTTTCACCTTAAGCGCGCATTGCCATTATGAGAAAAAAGAGTATCTGAGTACAAGATCACAGTGCACTATTTAATACACCTGGCCACCTCTACACATACATCAATTTGTCTCACTACCGATTAGTGTAAAGCGGCACCCACAGTATGTTGGAAGAAGCGGAGACAGCCATTGCTTTCTATTGTTGGTACTCTATGTTTTCTTTGTGGTCGGCCAAACATGGGAGACGCTGAATTCTAAAGATTATGTAACGTTTTGCCTCTGTATTATATAGAACCTCTTTGTTTACGAGCACCGAAGTACCCGACAAAACTTTCAATTTTCTTGGTTCTATAGGTTCAGACCCAATTACGAGACATATTTAAAACAAAACATAGTTAAGGACCCTGATGAAAAAATCTCCTAGAAACCCTTCGTTTTCCGGAGATATTTGAGGTTTAGTTTCTTTGCCATACATTCGCTATGACGGATTGATAACGTTAATCTCTCGCGCAGTACTAATTTAGATAATATCTTTCGCAGACTGTGACACAGACTACACACTTTCCGGACCGCCGTATTCGTGCTCGGACCTCGTGAGTCAATAGGCGTGGTAGGGCCCCATATACATGAGATGAGACTAAATTGAATAAACGTTCTCAGCAGTCTAAGGATTTTTGAAATTGAATTTTCGAATGCATTTTTTCTCAAAATTTCTACTACGAACTAAAAGTTCGCAGAACAAAAATTGCTTCAAATGATGTCTTCTTGCCGTATGGTAAAAATTGAATGGATTCATCAAGCGGTTTTGGAGAAATCAATCAGGCATATAATGCATTTAGGTATTTTTTCCCTAGAGCTCCACAGGAGCCTGGCAAACTCCAAAATCCAACTGTAGTATCGAACATCGGGCGTCCTTCCCCCCTGTGAAATCTTGACGAAAAATTCTTATTTTTTATATGTTGTCAAGGAATATTTTCTTTTTCCAAAACCGTTGGAGATGAAGAATCAACTCCACTGGAAGGGTTATCTCTGATTAAAAAAAAAAAATAACGAATGAGGATGAGGTCATATGTGGATCATGGACACCCATGACCGACCCACATCAAGCACCCAAATTGGTTTGTGTTTTGGCACTCCATATTGTTGTAATTTCTTTTAACATTTTTGAGTGAGTTACTCTAATGAGGCTTGGCCGCCACCGCCTGGCAATAACAGCACATTTTTGAAGAGCGCCCCCAATTTTCCCAACATTTTGAGATTTATGCACAGTTACATTGGTACACTGGCTCTAAACTAAACCTGTTAAAGGTGTTTGTTCCGATTTTTGTCTATCGTGTTCTCTACTTGATATGGAGCCTGACACTTGTACACAACTGACAATAAAGTACCGTGGGAACAAACTTGCGGTTTTGATGCTAGACGCGATAAGCATAGTGCAACGCCCTATTCACTACTGTGCAAATATCGATGCGTTAACACTAAAACGGTAGTTTTTGATCTGTATCTTGAGAAAGGGATGGATTTGAAAGCTGAAATTTCAGGACGACAATGAGAAAAATATGGCCTTTTATCTGACATCAAAATTATCTACTTCCGGGTAACTCAGGGGATCCCAAAGACGATCGGAACAAGCACCTTTAATGGTAAAGCTCGAAATGTCTACGTATCGCAAAAGAAGGAATTTTGTAATAGTGCTCCAGAATGAGGTGAAAAAGGGCCCTAGATTTCTACCAACCAGGGCCGGAATAATAACATTGCAATCATAGCTAAAATTGATCATTGGGTTGTGTAGTCATGAAACTACGTGATGACAACATAAATATGGCAATTTGTATAAATCAACATTTTACAGAATGACAGCCATTTTAAAGGTGCTTGTTCCGATCGCCTCTGGGACCACCCGATTAACCGGAAGTCGTATAAATTTTGATATCTGATGAAAGGCCGTATTTTTCTCATTATCGTCCTGAAATTTCAGCTTCCACTTCTTTGCAAAGATATAAACAAAAAATTGTCGTTTTAGGGTAACCATCAATAACCAGTAAGTAGGACTAGGGCCTTGCAATGTGCATTATCGCTTCTATTATCAAAACAGCAAGTTCGTTTCCCACGATACTTGATGATAATTTCATAACAAGACACCTTTCGTAAAAAAATCAGGATTAAATGGCTGGTATCCCCCGGTCTATAAGTGTATGCAGGTGCCAGGCTCTCATTCAAGTGGAGAACAAGATACACATAATTCGGAACGCCCACCTTTAAAGGTAATAGCACTACTATTAGTATGGGACAGTGTGTCATTTGTTGGCTTTTTTGCTACAATTGGAATTTTGGGTCTTAAAATGTAAATAATGGTCCCAGGAATCCAAATCAAATTGTTACCAATTTTTATCCCTTCCATTTGGCGGCCATCTTGGATTTCAAAATGCCGCCATTTTAAACATATTTTGCTCTATATCTGGACTTCTGAGCAACATAAAAGGCTCAAGTTGGTGGCAATACCCCATGTTTTTGATGTCAAGGAACACAAATATCACATTCAGAAAGTCGCAGATTGTTTCCTTCCGGCAGAAATCTTGAATTTCAAATGGCCGCAAATTTTCAACATATTTTGCTCTATATCTGGACTTCTGAGCAACATAAAAGGCTCAAGTTTGCGGCAACACCCATGTTTGTGATGTCAAGGAACACAAATATTACATCCGAAAAAGTCACAGATTCTTTCCTTCCGGCGGCCATCTTGAATTTCAATATGGCGCCATTTTTAATTTTTACTTCGCCCAATATCTGAACTTCTGAACAACATAAAAGGCTCCATTTGGTGGCAATACCCATGTTTGTGATGTCAAGGAACACATTTATTAATCATGATACATTTTATACTATGACAGACAAAATAAAGCGTGTAATCCAATGGGTGCTCTGAGCCTGTTTCGTTTCGTTGCGTGGCGTAAAATACAGTAAGCCCGTAATTATACGTTTCTTCCTTTGTTTCTTCTTTAACATGGAACACTCATTCAGTGACAATACAAATAGTCTCCGTTCTTCCCTGAGGTTTGACACACACCTCATTATGTTGGCGTCTTTTGTCGCCAAATTATACTGGTGGCTAATCATGACGCGAGATTGATATTAAGCACAAGAAATCAGACAGCAAAACTCTTCTATGCTTTGAAATTATATTGAGAATAATTTATTTCTTTCTATTGTAAGAATAATTAGAATTAGAATAATTCAGTTTTTCTACTGTAAAGATGAAAAGTCCTTCGTTTGATAACGCAAAGAATCCGCTTAGTAACGAATTTGATCAAAAAAATACCCAACTGAAACTATGTAGGACGCACCTCATTTCAATCTGTCGACAACAGACATAAGGTTAGAAAAGAAATACCGAAGAAAAACAGAACATAGTAATTTACACGATTATGTAATCTCACTGTTTACTTTTAGTTATATACTTTTAGTCACAAGCTAATTTTATTAATAGGTAAATAAAGAGCAAAATCAGCAACAATTAAACGTCCATCTTCTTCTACGACACCCTCAATGTACTGAAATCAAAATGGATAAACACGTATATATGTAAGTATGTGACACCTGGTAATTGCGTAAAACAAAAACAAAAGAAAACAAATCAAAATAAACCAAAACAAATTACGTTAAATTTAGTGTGTAGGTTGATATTTCTAGTATGCCTAGTGTCTACTGGGTTTACAAATTCCGCCAAAAAAGTCATTTCATGCAAATGTTCCATATTTTTAAGCGTAATGTTGTGTAGTTTGACCAGCAATCACGTACATTATTGATTTCCGTTTATTCTGTTCTGGTGTGGAACACAATCAGCTGTTTAGTGTACATTGGGGTGTTCATTACTGCATGTCAATTTGCGGGAGACGGTATGACAAATTTCTCAAATACTAACTATTTAGTGATTTTTTTCCAACATTAAAGTAGTTAAATGGAATTTTACATGCTTGTTGATGATTTATAAGCTAATTTAATAAATTTCCAATTTTTGATCCTCTCAAAAATGTGATCCTCTCACATTATCACTGTTTATCCCTTTCAGGGTAATTAAGGTTCAAACGCCAAAGTTAAGTTTCCAAATGCTCTTACTCGGCAGAATTTCGCCTGAAACGAACCTTATCAAATTCAAGGTCATTAAGGGGACATAAATGGGTCAAAGGTCACATTTGCAGACTCTTCTGGGAACTTGTACCAGCCTTAAATCAGCTAAAAACATACGGTTAAGAGCGTAATATGACGTGGCACAGTCGTCCGGCAGGTGACAATTAGGCCACAGTTACGATCGAAAATACTATGGTGGTATTTTAGAACACAAGGTCCGCTCCATGCCACCTTTTGTAGTAAATTTCAACATCAGTGCCTCGCTTGTTTTTTGGTCCTATGATATTCTACTACATTTCTGTAACTTCACGTGAAAAGGTACATTTCTGTAACTTCACGTGAAAAGGTACATTGCATTGTAGTTTTAGGTACTGTCCGGCGACGCGAACGAACAGCAAAATATTTTGTAAACATGAACTCTCGGACAAGTTCCCGGATGGAAATGGGCACAATACGAGATGCATCATGGGGATCGTGCAAATCTTCTACAGAAAGATATTGGGATGACACGATATAACGTCTATAATTAATTATGGTTAGTCGATGTGGTTATGGGTCCTATGTGGTTATGGTTGAATCATGGTTGGAGTAGTCAAGATGATACTAACCTGGAATATGACCACGATAGAAATAGAAAATACGGGAGTTATTTATGAAAAGAAAAAATAACATGGTAGTTATTCCATCTCATGTGTTTATTTTAACTTACCCTAGACCCCCATTTTCAAGCGGTCTCCGACAATGCTTTTTCCAAGATGTCCGATGACATTTCCCTTTCCAAGACGTCATCCAACCCTGAAATAGATCGTTGCAGGTTTGTAATAGCACAGATGGTAAACGATATACCGCCCTCGTATATTATTTCTATCCAAACTATTGTATATACTGACTCTACATTATTTTTTTTGTTATTTCATGGAAGAAACCATGGTTGCACGTGTTGCGCGTTTTACAGGACGTTTGATAACTATCCTTTTTAAATTGACTACATTTTGAATGAAATCATGTATTTTTTTTTAATTGAAAAAAAAAATAAGATTTTGGGAAATTACTTAATATGACTAGAAACCAAATCCCAATGAATGTGAATTGTGACACATTTGTGGATGTTATACACCATTTTTTTTAATGATTTTATCCATTTTAGCGACCATTTTGGATGCCATCTTGGATTTTTAAAAATCCAACAAGGGAAAATTACTTCAAAAATTCTACTGTAATTTGTATTCAATCTCCGCATTCAGTCCGTGAGCGCAAACTGAGCTCATTCATCTATGATTCAAGCGATCTGTTAATTTGTTACATTGAGGTCGCACTCAACTGAGTATGCCATTTACACAGTGTAAATGCAAAGTAAATAGCTATTTAGTAAATTTATGTGAGTTTACGTGTTTGTTGTATGAGGGAGGTGAGGCAAGGTGTACCAACTTGGCGTGGGGAGGGGAATGTAACGCGGAGAAACAAGAGTGACACAGTATGCGGGAGCCACAAATTACAGAGTCACAGAACAAATGGAGGAAAAAACATACTATAGACCTGTATGAAAAAGTGAGGCCTGTACGGTATAAGAAAAAACAATGCACTGGGCAGGAGTAATAAAAATTAGTGTGCACTGTGATAAAACAAACAAACAAACAGTGGAAATTACCAGAAATTACCAGAGCAAAGTACGATAACCATAAATTGCAATTTCACACAGGACAGATTAAAAACTGGTAAAAAGGGGACGGGGACAATACAGACAAAAAATCTGATACTCTTGGTGAATTAGTTTTAAACAGTTCTCTCAACAAAAAAATAGGACTTACTTGAATTTTTGTCCTGCATCCGCAAGGACTTCCTCAGAATTGATGAGAAGCGGGAGGTTGGTCATGTGACCTACGGAATGAACCGCGGTCACATGACCTGATGACAGATGAATAAATCGGAGATAAGCTGTATCTGCCCTTGTCCTGATTGAGGTCTGGCTCCAGAGATGCAATATAGTAGGCCTCCTTGATGCCACGTTGGAGATATCTGGATTCAGTGTCCAAAATCTTGACATCCTCGGGGAACATGTGGTCCTCAGTTTTAAGGTGGGCTCCAAAGCGGGAAGAGGCTTTCTTGTGTTCAGAGATCCGATATTTGAGGGTCCTTTCCGTCTCACCCACATACTGAGATTGGCAGTCAGAGCAAGTGAGCCCGTAGATAACACAAGAACGATCACATTTCTTAGGTTTGTCTTTGGGGGAACCAGCATACTCCTGATGGTGTTAGTGGGTTTAGCATGAACTTAACCACACACTGAGAGAGCTTGTTGAATGTGACTAAGTTCTTGTTCCAGAAAGTCTTGTTTGGAGGAAATGGTATTGGCCCGGTGTTTCAAAGTGCGAATGACGCCAAGCTTATGTTCAAGTGGTTGGTGACTTTCAAAATGGAGGTATTGGTCAGTGTGAGTTGACTTTCTGTACACACTGAAAGACAAACTCCCATCCTGATTTTTGTGAATGAGTGTGTCCAACATGGCAATCTTGTTGTCTTGTTCATACTCCACCGTAAATTTAATGGCAGGGTGTATCGGAGTTCAAATGTTCGGTGAAGTTGTCCACATCCGAACGGTTGAGAATGCACATCGTGTCATCAACATAACGACCATAAAACTTGAGAGTAGACGGGAAAGATGAGAGTGCCAAGGATTCAAAGTTCTCCATGAACAATTTAGCTATGATGGGACTCACTGGTGAGCCCATAGCAGCGCCCTCATATTGCGAATAAAAAAATCTGACACTTTTGTTTCTCCGCGTTACATTCCCCTCCCCACGCCAAGTTGGTACACCTTGCCTCACCTCCCTCATTTTCGCTTATTCAAGGTAACCTCTTGTATCATTTTTTGATCCTTGTCGTGTTTTGTACCTGCATCCGTTGGACTCACCATTACTCACTTCAATGTTTGTTGTAATTATTACGTACCTCGACTGCATTGCTTGCACGATTTCGGACACTCACGCCTCACCATTGATCCAAATGCTCCACTGGTGCATTTTCCGCCCCTTGCCCATTGTCCACATTCAGACTTAGTATCCCTGCACCCTAAGAGTTATGAACGGGAAGAAAAGTTTATCACACCAAATGAAATACTAAAATAGCTAAAAGAATGAACAGAGAGGGATAGACAATACCCAACCCATCCAAGAGGGGTGGGTGAGGATAGATTCAAATAGGCAACGCAACATAGTATAAGTAAACTTCAAGAATGTCGCGTTATGCAAGGAGCTTTAGAATTTGTTCAGCGATATTGAAAACTGTCGTACAGGCTGATTCAAAAAGACGTTTACTCATTTTCATCGTGATTTAGTAAAACATCTAAAACGAAGTCACTGTAAAGTAATATATCACCGCAAAGAGCAACTTCTGAATGTCTGAATAAAAAAAGAATGTTTGAATTTGCACATGCCAAACCCAGGTTATACTCATTTGAATAAAATCACCCATTTTACTGACTGCACACATCTGGGTAAATTGCATCAGTTTCTATTCAGGCTCCAAATCAATAGATCGTAAAAACAAAGACAGATACCATTGGTTCGGCAACCTTATGTCAAAATGAAAGTTTGGCTTTTATATTAAAGAAACCATAAATCAAACGATAATTCAGTTCATTTTCATTCATCAATAATTGTATAGAAACGTTTTTTAATCGCAAACCTAAAATGTTTCTGCTATTTCTGTTAAAGAAATGACAAAAACCATTGCAATGATTGTTTCTTATCAGAGAAGTCTAGTAAGGAGGGGATAACCGTGCTAGACGCTCATGAGATTCAAAATTCGAATCATTTAAATTGTCAGCATATAGGAATTTTGCTCTTGATTGATGGATTTTGAGTATAAAAGAAAAAAATCATTGAATGGGAGTTGAACACACAAACCAACGGAGAACTTTCTTGTTCACGCAGAGTTATTTGGTGTAAATAGCCACTGACGCAAGTTACCCAGATATGTACAGTCCGGTAAAAATTGGTGGTTTTATTCAAATTAGTATAACTTCGGATTTGCATGAGCAAATTCAAAAAATCTTTTTTAATATAGACCATTCAGAATTGCTCTTTTTAATGATATATTAGTTACAAGGAATTCCTTACAGATTTTCTACTAAACTACAATTAAAAGAGTGAAACTTCTTTTTGAATCGGCCCTGTTATTTCGCTGTGCTGCACTTACTTACAAAAGTTACCAAGGAGCAGAAGGCAAAGGAAAAAAATGGGGACGAGTTGATATCAACTGAGGACTCAGAAAAGAAAGATATTATGATAAAAGAGAAATAAAGGAACACAAACTAGTCTAACCACGAGTATCACATGTAGCTGAAAATATCGGGCATTTGATGGAAGCGTCAAGTTAAACCCGACTCAGGCTACCTTCGAACTATGTCAAAAGCCACTGGACTAAAGACTTTGCATAAGAGTGTGTTTGATGGCAATGGCGGGAATTTAGACGAATGGCAGCTAGGAATTGAAGCCCATGATAACTTCAGGCGGGGGCGGCAGCTTTCATTCATAGCGGCACAAACTGCCGAACGAGTCATTGGACGAGCCTGAACAGTGACGGAATTTGAAGTCACGTGCGAGTTATAAATAGACATGTAGTGGCGAGTGGGAATTCCCCGTACGGAGTCGCGACGTTTAAATTGCATTGCTTTAGTCGTGGTGCTAATTGTCGGTGGTGCATAATCATCAAATAGTTTTAAAGACCGGACATGAGTGATTGACAATGCAGGTCAACGAATATTCCAGGGGCGTGCATTGCTGGTACGGGCCTGGTCCATGGTCCGCAGCTATAAGTAGCGGTGACTCTGCGATTGAACATGAGGTCAAGCGAGGCTCGTTCAAAATGACGAGTGCCAGGACATTCAAAGTTCTCCATGACAAGTTTTAGCTATGATGGGACTCATGGTGAGCCCACATAGCAGCCCCTCACATTGCGAATAAAAAAAAATCTGACTGACACTCTTGTTTCTCCGCGTTACATCCCCTCCCACGCCAAGTTGTACACCTTGCCTCAACCTCCCTCATTTTCGCTTATTCAAGGTAACCTTTTGTATCAATTTTTTATCCTTGTCGTGTTTTGTACCTGGGGCATCAGTTGGACCTCACCATACTCACTTCAATGTTGTTGTAATTATGACGTACCCGCGACGGCACCATGCTGGCACGATTTTCGGACAACTCACGCCCTCTTCTCCATCTCACCATTGGATCAAAGGCTCCACTGGTGCATTTTCCGTCTCCTCTTGCCCATTGTCCACATTCAGACTTCTCTTAGTATCCCTGCACCCTAAGAGTTATGAACGGAAAGGAAAAAAAGTTTATCAAACAGAAAAGTTTAGCACACCAAATGAAATACTAGCCATAAAATAGCTAAAAGAATGAACAGAGAGGGATAGACAATACCCAAACCCATCCAAGAGGGGGTGGGTGGGGATTGATTCAAATAGGCAACGCAACATAATTATAAGTAAACTTCAAGAATTTCGCGTCTTATGCAAGGGGCAGCTTTGAGAATTTGTTTCAGCGATATTGAAACTGTCGTTACGTCGTCGTACAGGCTGATTCAAAAAGACGTTTACTCATTTTCATCGTGATTTAGTAAAACATATAAAACGAAGTCATGTTAAAGTAATTATCACCGCACAAAGAGCAACTTCTGAATGTCTGAATAAAAAAAGAATGTTTGACTTTGCCAACAGCCAAACCCAGGTTATAATCATTTGAATCAAATCACCCATTTACTGACTGCACACATCTGGGTAAATTGCATCAGTTCTATTCAGGCCAAATCAATAGATCGTAACAAGGACAGATCCATTGGGAGTCGCAACCATGTATTTCAAAATGAAAGGTTGCTTTATATTCAGATAGCATATAAATCAAACGATAATTCAGTTCATTTTCTATCATCCATCATTGTAATATACTATTTTTAATCGCCAAAAATCAACTGTTTCTGCCATATTTCGGTTCAAGAATTGCAAAACAGCAATGAGTGTTTCTCTCAGAGGAAGTCTACTAAGAGGGAGGGAGGAAGGAAAACGTGCTGACGCTACATGAGATTCAAAATTCCGATTATCATTTTTTTTTTTAAAATTGTCTCAGCATGATTTTAGAATTTTGCTCTTGATGATGGCTTGTGGTGGATAAAAGAAAAAACAAATCATTTTTTGAACATCATTGGACGATTCGTTGCAAACCAACGGAGACTTTCTTGTTCACGCATTAGTGATTTGGTGTAATAGCGTAAATAGCAACTGTGAAAGCAAAGGTACCCTGATAATGTACAGCGGAAAATTGGTGGTTGTGTTTTTTATTCAAATTAGTATAACTCGGAATTTGGTATTTGTATGCCTATTTTATTAGGAGCAAATCAAAAAATCTTTTTTAATATAGACATTCAGAAAGAAAAGGAACAAGAAAGTGCTCTTTTTAATGATTTATAATTAGTTCAAGGAAAGTCGTTACAGATTTTCGACTAAGCTATAAAGCTACAATTAAACATGAGGTTATAAACTTCTTTTTGAATCGCCCTGTATTTCGCTGTGCTGCACTACTACAAAAGTTACACAAAGCAGAAGCAACGGAAAACATGGACGATGTTGATTGTTGATGTATCAAACTGAGTGGGACTCAGAAAAGAAAGATATTTATGATAAAGAGCAATAAAGGAAAACAACTAGTCTAACCACGTGATGTTTCACATGTAGCTAAAAATATCGAGGCATTTGATTTTTTGAAAGCGGTTCAAGTTTTTTAAACCTCGACCTCAGGCTACCTTGAACTATTTCAAAAGCCACGAATAAAGGACTTTGCATCTAAGAGTGTGTGTGATGGCAATCTTGGGAATTTCTGACGAATGGCAGCTATTGCATTGAAGCCCATGATTATACTTCAAGTCGCATCGAGCGACTGGTGTGCGCAAAAACAAATACCGGAATTCTGACCCAAGGATCACGTGGTTGCGCATGTTCACCGCGCAGAAAGAAAGAAAGGAAAAGAAAGAATCGCTCGCTGCGATGGGCATAATAATTGCTAGGATCTTATTGCCCATTTTCTTTGCTAGTCATCTAACTTTATTTCTTCCAATTAAACTGCCAACAGATTCACACTTGGGATATTTGGTGGTTTATTGATGTCTTGCATGGGATATTATTTAAATCATGTTAATCCGTTTACTTTTTTATCATAGTTATTGTCATAAATTTGGTTTTGGTAGTTCTTCCGACTCATGTTAAACGGCATTACAGCCTTTACGTTATCCTTGTGTGGAGGAAACTTCGTTTTTATGTTTCTTATGCTTCAATGTTTTTTTTTTATGTATGTGTGTTGGACTATTATATCGATTTATATATCCTCTTGCTTCACTTGTATCAAATTATTGTACCTAATTTCTATTTGTGAATATTATGCTATATGGTTTAAACAGATATTTTTGATCACTGTTTAAAAGTATATTACACAATAATTCATTTTGTTCTGGGTTCTAGGCTTATGTGAGCTTTTTATAAACATACACTTGTTTATTAGTTACATCGATCGAATCTCAACTCCATGCTAAAAATGCCTTATCAAATATGTACTGGTATAAATTTTAAATTTATCCCCTATGGGTATATATTGTTTTTGTTTATCTTCATCTGTCAAGTATGGTAATAACGATGGCAAATATCTGTAATTACATGTACTAAAGTATATCTCACCACCAGTCATATTCGGTCTGTAGTGTTTTGTAATCTCGCTTCTTATCATATACGTTCGTATTTTATGATTCATATGTAAACAATGACTGAATATGCTCACAAATGTTAACGGTTGGATTTTTCCATTTATTCAACCATTTTGTTGATGATGATGAATTCAAATTTGCTCTATTTTACTTACAGCAATTCTATCGATTACAAACAATATGCTCAGTTTAAAACTCAACCTTTCATAATTAAATGACCAAATTTTAAACCAGTTCCAATGATTCTAATAATGTTAACAATCTCTGTAGGGCATTAATTATTATTTATTTGATACGGATCAATTATCGACATATGATGATGACTTTTCCACGCATTTTTATCGAGAGTTTCAACCACACGTTTTATGTTATTACCCTATCAGAAATTGGTTTAATGAAAAAGATAGATGGTATGAATTTACGATGCAGATGGATATACTAATCTTATTGATTATTGAGGATTATAGTTTAAATTAGCGTTCCGCGCAGTGGCAGAGAAGACAGAAGAAGGTGGAGGACGTTCAGCCCATTTATTTCAGCCATTTATATTCATTTAATTCAGTTTTCTCTTATTCGCATTCGTGATGATCTCAAACACTCATCAATGAGCCAACGGGCAACCGGGACCATTCTGAAAATCTGTCTTTATTGAAATTATATTTCTGGGTAACAAAAACCATTATGATCGGCAATATTTTATAGATCCCATAGAACCGAACGGAATTATTTCTTTCTGATTTGTCACAGTCCCTAAATAAAATATCTACAGAAAATAAACATTGCTCAGTAAACGGTGATTTCAATCTTGACCTCTACAGTATAATATGTCAATATCATTTAAAGAATTTCTGATACATTTTTCAATAACAGCATGTACCCCTTGATTGATAGGCCTACCCGAATATTACTCCTACATCCGCTACACATAATCAGACAATATATATTCACAAATCGTGACATTAATTACACATCAAATTAAATATGGTTTTGATTTATAGGAATAACCGATCATTTCCCCATTTTCAAATCACACGATCTATACCAGATTAAACGCCCCCACCAATCACAGCCATACAAATCGCGCTCATTTACTCGACACAAATATGAGAAAGAAACTTTCCTAATCATCTAGCCTTTGTAACCTTGTAAATTGGAAATCTGTCATGGATCTTGATTCTCCAACCAATGCCTACGATATATTCTTAAATAAATTCATGGAAATCTACAACATCCACTTCCCTATTAAAACACATAAGCAGACCAAGTCACGTCATTCAATAATATTCCACCAAAAAAGCCTATGGATACCACACCCTACTAAATCAATCCATCGTAAAGAAAAAACTATATAGGAAATACCTGTCTCACCCTACCAATTCAAAATAAAATAACTTATTCAAATTTATCGACATAAACTCACAACACTTAATTAGAGCGTCAGCAAAAAAGGAATTATTATACTGATAAACTAGAGGAATGTAAACACAATTCTAAAACACAACTGGGAGACTTATAAACGAATTCTAGGTCCGTCAAAGCGGCCCAAACCTCCCTATAGTTTTTACGTAAATGATACTTTAAGATTCGATCGAATCCACAAACAATCGCAAAAAGCTTTCTTCCCTTCACTTACTCCTATTTTGTTAATGTCGGACCGAACCGCCCGAAACCTTGCACAAAACATTCCGCATTCTGATACAAACTTTCTTCATTTTAAGTAAGTAGTATGGATGTCTCCCACAATTCACTTTTTTATATCCTACAGATTCAAATGAATTCTTTCTATTTGTAAAACACTTTAAAGTGTGCCACAAGTTGTGGGCCTGACGATTTTATAAAATCAGATGTTGTCAAATTTGTTTAAGGACATCATTGCCACGCCTATTATGACAAACATCATTCATCTTTCGCTTCGCCTCTCAGGTACAGTTCCAAAATATTAAACTAAAAATCGCTAGAGTAACACCGATATTTTATAAATCTGGTTAGCCCTCAAATATTTAGTAATTCATAGACCAATTGATCGCTTTTATTACCCATAGTTTCTAAAAATTTGAAACGTGTTTTGGGTACAAAAGCTTTACAAGTTCATGTATTAAATATAATCTTATGCATAATAGTCAATTTGGAATTTCGTCCTGGGAGGTCATCTTACATGGCTATTTTAAATGCATTTTATGATAAAATTGTGAGTGATATTATGGTAATAATTTGTTTTTAGGGTGATCGTTTGGACCTTTCGAGGCATTCGATCACATTCGAAGTCATTCGACACAATTGACCATGATATTTTTTTATCTAACTGTTCTTAGGCCTCGATACTAACCTCTTATGTTCTTGTTTTGCACTTTCGTTCTGTAACTTGTTTTTTTTTTTATACGGTGTCGTCGCGAGGCAACGGAAGTGCCTTCGATTGGTTCAAGAGTTGTGTTACCTAAGTGACCGTCGTAGCCAATTTACTTCATACAACAATCAAAAATCACCATATTAATCATATAAACGTGGCCGTCCACAAGGCTCCATTTTGGGGCCACTTCTTTTTATTATATAAGAACGATATAGCCGTTCCTACTTCTTTTTTACCATATATTCTTTTTGCTGATGATATTTACCTACAAATTAGTTACATCCCGATGAAATGAAAATTTATTATAACCTTTTAAACACAGTGAATACTGAACTTACCAACATTTTTACACTGGTTCAATGGTCCAACAATATCTCTTACCTAAACAAAAACTACTTTATTAGATTTAAAAACAAGCATGTGATCGCATGCATGATAATCGTAGTTATGTTATCCAAACTGTCAAATTTAAAATTGAAAATTACTACAATTGCTCAAATCGTTTTACCATACTAAATTTTTAGGTTATTTATTAGGACGAAAGTCTGTCATGGAAGGAAACAACATACTAATCTGTTTGCCAATTTTTATAATTTTCTAAATATACTGGAATACTCTATCGCTTAAAGGGACAACTTTATTATCTAAGACCTTTTTTCACTTTTATAAAGCCTGGTCTACCATATATCATTATTTTGCAACATAATTTGGGGAGTGATTTAAAATAACTGCTTCTTTTTGAAACAATCTCATATTCAAACAAAACAAAAGAAAATTATTCGCATATGTTACCATTCAAATTTCTTGGCCCATATCCACCTCCATTATTTGCCAACGGAATACACTTACAGTTCAGGACATTCATAAATTACAAAACTTAGTTTTATTGTATTACACCGAACATCATCACTAATAACCTTCTTCCTAACATTTTTCACACATATTTTGTGTTAAATTTTTTAACTGATGCCATACACGATTATAACACAAAGAAATAGGCACATGTATCGTCCATTTAACTTCTTTACCCTTCAATACAGATTTGGCTAGAAACACAATATCAGACAAGCAAGCGTCCTTATTATGAATTTCCATTTCGCCAATCTCTTTCGCACCTTGCCTACATCGGGTTTCAAGTCATTCAAGTTCAATTACAAGGCCGAACTCATAGGCTTATACTTATAGTTCGTTTTATACATGGCTGAATTTCACACTTTCAAAATCTTAAGGATGGGTTGCTTTTTGCTTTTTGCCTTTTGCTTCTTTTTCTTCAGGTTGGTTGTTGCAACGAGACATCTTTTTAATAAAGTTTATAATAAGTGATTTGTCCGTGTAACTATGTATAACATAATTTGTTAACTAATTATGGGGAAAGTGACTCTCTTGCTTATTGTGATAGTCTATACACCATGTATATATTTATTATATATTCCTTTTCATTCGTCCGCCGTCTCTTCACCCTTATTCCTTACCCTTATCTTTTTATATATGTGTGTGTTGTGTGTATGTGAAGGTGGTGGATGCGATGTGCTTGAAGTGTGTGGTGGGTGTTGTGTGTGGGGGGGGTTTTTTTTGCTGGGGTCGGGGGTGTTGTGGGTGGGTGGGGTATGTGTGCGAGCTGGTGAGCGCAGCGCGTGTCGTCTTCGTGTGTGTGTTGTGCGTAAATTAAATTTAGTCAATTCGATAATTCCATTTCAAGATATCCATCTCTCCACTGCATCTTAGGGAGTGGTCATTGTTTATGCCGGGGGGAGGGGGGTTTTATTTTATTTTAACTTTTTTCGGCAAGATTTTCACGTTCCCCCATCGCTTCGCTTTCGTTCAGACATTATTTTACCGCCCCCCCCTCTCTCTACTCCATCTTGGTTCGTGCTGGTTTCCCCATTGAGGTTCGTGTTCCCCTCTCTCTCGGTGATGGGGTTTCGCGTTCCCCTCTCTTCGCGGGAATGTTTGGGTTCTCCCCTCAAATCCTACATCCCCCCTGGCGTGGTAATGGTGACCACTCCCTCAGCTCATGGCTTATTAAAATGATTTATTTATTTTTGCCCCAGACCCAGAACTATTTACTATCGATTTGCCAACCACGCAATGTGTCTGTTGCACTTGTCTATTAGAGGTCTTTAAATTAAAACACTTTGTTTAGATTTCGTCCTTGTCATGCACATTGTATTAGGTGTAAACTTGTAACTTTGTATTTAGGTAAGGGTGACCATTTACCCGAGCTAATATGCTCTGTTTTTGGTTTACCCACCATGATTATCTTGTATTAGTGCCTTCTTAATATCTAATTAATATATACATGCATTATTTTGTTATTTCAATTATGTAATGACTGATTATCATGGTTAATTAAAAAATTTTTGATTTCTTTTAAAACTGGATATTTTTGCATTCACACGACAATAATATTACGCGTAGATCTGGCATAGCAAGTAACATACAGCAGACAGAATATATTTATTTTGTTATATTTAGGTACAAATATGCCAATTAACAAAATGCCGAGTAAATTAACGGCTTCTATTAAAGCCGTGGGTTTTGTTCCGATTCATGTGTTTCTTGTTCTCCACTTGATACGAGGGAGCCTGGCACCTGCATCCACTTACCATCAGTATCGTGGGAAACAAACTGTGCGGTTGGTTGGGGTTTGTGAAATAGAAGCTATTGCATTGAAGCCCATGATATACTTCAAGTCGCCATCCGATCTACTGGTGTGGCATCCCCGTCTGACCCAAGATCACGTGTTGCGCATGTTCACGCTCAATAAATCTCGCATCGCTGCGACTGGAAGTAATCATGGGCTTAGGTATCTTTATTGCCTTTCTTTGCTAGTCATCTAACTTTATTTCTTTCTCAATTAACTGCCAAGATTCATCACACTGTGATATTTGGTGGTATAATGTCTTGCTAGGTGATATTATTTAAACACACAATGTTAATCCTTACTTTTTTATCAAGTTATTGTCATAAATTTGGTAGTTCTTCCGGCTCATGTAAACTGCATTACAGCTTAGTTTATCCTGTGTGGAAACTTCGTTTTTATGTTTCTTTGGGCTCAATGTTTTTTATGTATTGTTGTGTTGGCCACTAGTTATCGATTTTATAATATATCCTCTTGCTTCACTTTTATCAAATTATCTTACCTAGTTCTATGTGAATAGTATTGCTATATTGTTTAAACATATTTTGATCACTGTTACATATATTACAATAATTTATTTTTTGTTCTTGGCTATGTTGAGCTTTTACATACCCTATGTTTATTATGTTCCATCGATCATCACTCCATGCTAAAAATGGCCTTATCAAATGTACTGGTTAATATTTTAAATTTATCCCCTATGGGTTTATTATTTGTTTTATCTTCTATTTTCAGTTCAAGTATGGTAATAACGATGGCAAATATCTGTAATCATGTACTAAAGATATATAGCACCACCAGGCAATTCGGTCTTGTAGTGTTTGGTAATCTCGCTTATCATAATACGTTTTTTTTAACTGATTCCTTTAACAATGACTGGATATGCTACAAATGGTGACGGTTGATTTTTCATTCACCATTTGTTGTGATGATGGTAATTAAATTTGGAAAACTCTATTTACTTACAGCAATTCTAAATCGATTTACAACAATATGCTCAGTTTAAAACTCAACCCTTTCATATTAAATGACAATTAACAGTTCAATGATTCTAATAATGTTAACAATCTTAGGGCATTAATTATTTATTTGATACGGATCAATTATCTACATTTACTGATGATGACTTTTCACGCATTTTTTAATCGAGTCTTTCACCAACCACCGTTATGTATTACCCTATCAGAAACTTGGTTTAATGAAGATGTTACTAATCTTATTGATATTGAGGATTATATTTTACATAGCGTTCCGCGCCGTGGCAGAAGTGGAGGTCAGCCATTTATATTCATAATTCAGTTTATTCTATCGCATTCGTGATGATCTCAACCTCATCAATGAGCCAACGGCAACGGGACATTCTGAATCTGTCGTTATTGAAATTCTACTTTCCTGTAACAAAAACATTATATCGGCAATATTTATAGCTCCCATAGAACCGACACGGAATTATTTTTCTTTCTGATTTTGTCACATGCCCTAATAAAGATATCTACAAAATAAACGTGCTAACATTACGGTATTTTCAATCTTGGACCTTCTACAGTAAATAATATTCAATATCATTTTAATTTCTTAATCACAGATTTTTCCAATAACACATGTAAACCCTTGATTATCATGCTCCCTACCCGAATTACTTCCTACACCGCTACACGAATCGACAATATAATTCACAAACGTACTACACAAAAATTAAATCTGGTGTTTTTGCTATAGGAATAACCGATCATTCCTCCCCCCATTTTTTCAAATCACAGACGATCTACTAACCAATTAAAACGCCCAATCACGCCCAAACACATCGCGCTCATTTAATGACACAAATCTGAGAAACTTTCATAATCATCTTAGCCTTGTAATTGGAAATCTGTCATGGACTTGCTTCTCCAACCAATGCCGTAGTACGATATATTCTTAAAGTAATTCATGGAAATCTACAACATCCACTTCCCTATTAAAACACATAAGCAGACCAAGTCACGTCATTCAAATATTCACAAAAGCCATGGTATCACCCACACCCTACGAAACTAAAATCAATCATCGTAAAGAAAAACTATATAGGAAATACAGTGTCTCACCCTACTCACAAACCTACCAATTCAAATAAAAATTAACTTATTCTTATCGCATAAACTCACAACACTTATTAGAGCGTCAAAAAAAGGAAATTATTATACTGATAAACTAGGATGTAAACACACTTCTAACAAGAACCTGGAGACTTCTAAACGACATTCTAGTCGTCCAAGTCGGCCCAAACCTCCCTCATGATTTTTTACGTAATGATACTTTAAATTCGAATCCACAAACAATCGCAAACAGCTTCAACTCCTATTTTGTTAATGTTCGACCGAACCTTGCACAAAACATTCCGCATTCTGATACAAACTTTCTTTCATTTTTAGTAAGTATGGAGTCCTCCCAACAATTCAAGCTTTTCCTTCTATCCTACCGATTCAATGAAGTCATTTCTATTGTAAACACTAAAGTGTGGCACAAGTTTGTGGGCCTGACGATATAAAATCAGATGTTGTCAAATTTGTTAAGGACAATCATTGCCACGTCCTATACACCAATCATTCATCTTTCGCTCGGCCTCAGGTACAGTTCCAAATAAGAAAATCTCTAGAGTAAACCGATTTTTAAATCTGGTAGCCCTCACATATTTAGTAATTATAGACCACTATCGTATTACCTATTTTCAAAATTTTATTGAACGTGTTTGGTGTCACAAAAGACTGTTTACAATTTCATTTTAAATATAATCCTTATGCATAATAATCAATTTTGGATTTCGTCCCTGGTAGGTCATCTTACATGGCGATTTGTAATGCATATGTAAAATTGTGGAGTGATATTGATGTATAAATTTGTTTTAGGGATCTTCTTGGACCTTTCGAAGGCATCGATAACATTGACCATGATATTTTATTAATCTACTGTTTTTAACTACGGTGTGCGAGGCAATGCCTTCGATTGGTTTCAAGGAGTTACCTAAGTGACCGTAGCCAATTACCTCATACAACAATCAAAAATCAACATATTAATCATATAAACTGTGGCGTCCCCAAGGCTCCATTTTGGGGCACTTCCTTTTTATCATATATATGAACGATATAGCCGTCTTCCCCCCCCCCCCCCATCTTCCTTTTTTACATATATCTTTTTTGCTGATATACAAATTTAGTTCATCCCATGAAAATTTAAATCACCTTTTAAAAACACAGTTAATACTGAATTTGCCAACATTTCTCTGTTCAAAGCCCAACAAATTATCTCTTACTCTTAACCAAACAACTTAAACTTATTTAGATTTAAAACAATCATGATAATCGTAGTTATCCAACTGCAAATTAAATGGAAAATACTACAATTGCTCAAATTTCTCATACCAAATTTTTAGGTAATTATTTAGTACGAAAGTCTGTCATGGAAACACCATTCTAATCATGTTTGCAATATAATTTCTAAATATACTGGAATACTATATCGCTTAAAGGACACGTTATTACGAATACCCTTTTTCACTTTAATAACAGCCTTGTCCACCATTATATTCATTATTGCAACAGTAATTTGGGTGATAAAAATAACTGCTTTTTGAACAATCTTCAATATCAAACAAAAGAAAATGATTCGCATATGTACCAATTCAAAATTTCTTTTGGCCCACTACCCCTCCATTATTGCTCAACTGACTCCACTACAGTTCAGGACTTCATAAATTACAAACTTCAGTTTTATTATACATATCATAATAACCTTCTTCCTAACATTTCCCACACTATTTTGTTAAAACCGATTGCCACACGATTATAACACAAGAAATAGGCACATGTATCGTCCATTTTAACTTCAATACAGATTTGGCTAGAACACAATCAGAAGGCAAGGTCCTTTATTACGGAATTCCATTTCTCCAACTCTTCGCACCTGTACATCGGTCAAGTCATTCAATTTCAATTACAAGGCCGAACTCATAGCTTATACTTATAGTTCTTTTTATACATGGCTGATTTCACACTTTCAAAATCTTAAGGATGGGTTGCTTTTTCTCAGGTTGGTGCAACGAGACATCTTTTTAATAAATCTTATTATAAGTGAATGTCCGTGTAACCTAATTATGGGGAAAGTGACTTGCTTATTGTTGATGAGTCTATACACATGTTTATATATTTATTATATTCCTTTTCATTCTTCCGCGTCTCTTCTTCACTCTTCCTCACCCTTATTCCTTACCCTTAATCGTTTTTATTATATGTGTGTGTGTGTATGTGCGTTGTGTGTGGGTGTTGTGTGGGTGGGGGTGGTCGTGGTGGTGGGTGGGTATTTGTGCGAGTGTGCGCGCGCGTGGTGGTGTGTGCTTAAATTGATTCAATCTCGATTGACTTCCATCTTCAAATCTCCTCTCCCACTGTCCATCTTAGGGATGGTCTTTGTTTTATGCCGGGGGCGGGGAATTTTTAACTTTTTTTTTTCGCATATGTTTTTCAGTCACGTTCCCCCATCGCTTTCGTTCAGACATTTCATCATTCATTCATTCACCCCCCCCCCTCTCTCTCTCTCTTGGTCGTGCTGGATTCCCCATTTGAAGGTTCGTGTTCCCCTCTCCCTCGTTTGATGGGGTTTTTTTCGCGTTCCCCCTCTCTCTTGCGGGAATGTTTTGGGTTCTCCCCTCAATCCTACATCCCCCCTGGCGTGGGAATGGTGACCACTCCCTCAGCTCATGGCTTATTAAAAATGATATTTTTGCCCCCAGATATCTATTTACTATCGATGCCAACACCAATGTGTCTGTTTGCAACTTGTCTCGTTAGGTCTTTTAAACACCTTTGTTTAGATTTCGTCCTTGTCATGGCACATTGTAATTAGGTAACTTTGTATTTAAGGTAAGGGTGACCATTTACACCCCGAGCTATGCTCTGGTGGTTGACCCACCATGATTTTTTGTATTGCCTTCTAATATATACATGCATATTTTTGTATTTTCAATTATGTAAGGCATTCTGATGTCATGGTAAAAAATAAACTGAAACTGAAACTATTGCATTCACACGACAATAATAGTACGCTCGATCTGGCATAGCAAGTACATTCAGTCAGAATATATTTATATTTGTATATTTATGTACAAATATTCCATTAACAAATTGCTAAGTACATTTAACGGCTATTTAAGGTGGGTGTGTTCCGATTCATGTGTATCTTCTGGTTCTCCACTTCTTGATACGAAGCCTGGCCCTGCAGTACACTTACCATCAAGTATCGTGGGAAACAAACTTGCGGTTTTTGAAATGAAGCATAATGCACATGCAAGGCCCTATTCACCACTGTGCTAATATTGATAGTTAACCACTAAAACGGCAAGTTTTTTGTTTACATCTTGCGAATGAAGTGTATTTGGAAAAGCTGAAATTTCGCGGCCTTCATCGATATCAAATTTATACTACTTCCGGTTAAAATCAGAGGAGTCTCAGAGGCGATCGGAACAAGCACCTTTAATTAAACGGTCTGCATTCCAATATGGCCACCAGAAATATCAACAATTACAATTACGAGGAATAAGACAGTTTTTACTGATCAATCCATGCGAACATCTGGTCCTATTCTGTGGAACAATTGTGGAAACATCTAAAAAAAATCGAAATCATACCCTCATTTCGCAACAATTGAAAAGTGAAACTTATTTCCAAATTAACGAATAGTGTTTATAGCATTATTTTATTTATTACTGTAATATGCTGTTGATTTTCATCAATTTGAGTAAATTTCAATCATGGTGCATTGAGCCGTTTTTAAAATCGTGTTTGGTAATTGATTGTGTCCCTTATCTGAAGATATTTGTAACATAACTTTCAGGGTTACCTCAGTCTGGTCTTTTGGCATTTTTGTCACTCCTCCTAAATTTTTTGTTTATGTAATTTGATTTTTGTGTAATCTTATGTTATGGAGAATAAAGTTGAAGTTGATAACTCAAGCATGGGACAAAATAGACAAATACTCCCATTAGCTTCTTGTACGTTCCACTCAGACAGTCCGAAAGAGTTGGCACAATACTTGTGCATAACAGTTGTGACCATATTAAGCAGTCTTTATCAGGTGCATGTTATGGAGATCATTTTGCCCCAAACAATCTACATTTTTTTTTCCCAGTCGAAATGTTTGTTGCTTTGAGCAAAACTACCAACGTCTAGAATCGTGCTGTAGTGATATCTCATCTTGCCTGCTATATTTTTTCATGTTTTTTAACCAGATAAACACTTATTTTTTCGAAATGTTCGTACTTAAAATATGCATGGTTATTCTAATGATTCTTTTCTTAACCCAGTGCTCCGTGGTGTGCCAAAGCCAGCGCACGCAACAGACTGCGAATAGAACCTTCATTCCTTCAGTCCTGTTTTCTGAAAGTATTCAATCACAATATAATCCCCCACGTAAAATAAGGTTGACTGATTTTTTTTTTTTTTGTTTTGTTTGTTTTTTTTGGGTGGTTGGTGCATGACTTTGGGTATTTTTTGTTAAAAAAATTAAGGTAGCAATGTAATTAATTGCTTGTTTCTTTTTGTGTTCATTTCTTTCTGGCATTCGGACTCACTTGTATTTGTAGCTTTGGAACGTTCCAACAACTAACCTCGATATATCTTTTCTGTCCCAGTTTTTGCTAGACATACTAACATTTACGCTCCCACAGCATCTCCTAGTGCTGGGACACAGTGCCACCTATTCCGTATCCGCATCCCTAATTGGCCGGCTATTCTTAGACAAGCGCTACGTCATGGACCCCTAGCAGCCAAACGCTGTTTTAAAGGCTCTGCGATTAAGCTTGAACAAGGAATGAAAAACGGTTTCGCGTACCTTGGATATCGCGAATCACTAATTCGTCAGGCCTTACGTGTGTCATGACTTGACAGCAGCAATCGAGATTGAGCCACGATAAGGAGCTGTAGGTAAGAAAAAAGCTTGTATGATCGTATTTTTTTCACGTTGTTTTTCGCCTTTTTCTAAAATAAACCTATAATATAAAACTATCACTAACTAGACAATTAGTTAGGTGCGCAAATCTTACGATAGGTTCAAGTATTTTTGCGCAATCTCCCGTGTACCGCATGTACAAAAAAATAATCCGCATCAACGCTATCTGACACTATGTGTACGTGGAGTTTCCGACGCTTAGCCGATTATTATGTGGTTGATAGCTCCCTAGCGCAGTGAAGATTGCCAAGGTTTGCCAAGGTTCAACAATTGCCCGACGCTGTGTGCCAAGACGACACGTAAAGTGTTGTGTAAACGAGCCAGTAGTTCTTACAAATCGAACAATAGCTACCAAACATTTTTCCTACACATTGGCATTCTAACAATAGGAACAATGGATAATATGAAACAGTTAATACAACAGAGCTCTTGTCACAGTGTAAGGCAGCACTGGCTAGCACACATGTTAATTTGTTAGGACTATTATCTTGATAGTAAGAAACAATGGAAATCAAACATTTTTAGAGAAACGGATTATTGATAGTAAGAAACAATAAATAGCCGCACATTTTATAATACAAATTTTTACATATTTACAGAAATTCTTGACATGAGAAACAATTTCTATACAAATTTGGATGACAACAGGGATTCTTATGACAGTATATAAGTTTAGGCAATAGCGAAATATTTTGCTACAAAACTAATGCACATTCTTAATTCTTATCAAATTTATGTTGAAAATTTGAGTTACATAATAACTTAATGGTAAAGCATTTAAAGATGCCAACGAGAGATTTCACATCACCTGTCGCTGTGGGTACATTACACAGATCCTCACATCTTACGATTCAGGTGTAAATCCCCATAGTTCTTAGTATTGAGGCAACTGGTTGCCTTTACTTTTTCTGTTTTTGGTCACAATATATATGTTTTGAATTTCTACTTAAATTAAAAGTTCTTTTGAATTGTGTATATTTGATTTATTCATTGTTTTTTAACATTAGAATTGTACTATTTTTGGTATTTGTCGTATTAATATTTTTATAATTGCTGCATTCTATGTAAGCTCCTAGAGCCTCTGCATTAGGCCGCTATATCAATGTTATTTTATTATTATTATTAGTATTATATCAGGTGTCCCTAAAAATCGAAAGTTATGATTTTTGGCCTGATTAAGCTTTCCATCAGAAATATCCACATCTAAAAGGATTAACTGAAGATATGTTTCTTTAGCATGCTTGGTACAAAATGGTTGAATTTGCTAAATTTTCTAATAGGATGCAATACGAAATTCAGCCTATGTTTTTTCCATTGAAATATAAATAATCAAGACACCATTTTTTTCTCTTTTAAGACTTTCTATAGCACAATGAATGGGGTAAGAAATCTGTTGAGGCGTAATCTATTGAATTACTATTATGACTATTTCGGTGCCCCTCAAATCTCTCGTTGCACCTTTAAAGAACTTTTTGTCTTGGCTTGTTAACAATTTGTCCCACAATTCCAACTACCGAAGGTAAGATAAAGTAAGGGGAAATGACCTGTTTAACCAGAAAGGGAAGCCCATCTCTCTTTCTCTTTCAAAACGATAGGGCCAGACTCCATCATATAATGTCGTCTCGTTGTAGGGGTTCACTACCTCGAGCCTGTCACCTTCCCAACATTGAAAATGCTGGTACTCAATTTATACACCTGGGTAGAGGAGTAATTGAGGCAAAACGCTTTACTCAAGGGCGAAACACATTAGCCACAACAGCGGGACTAGAACTCGCAACCTTTGGCGTACGAGTCGGGCGCTTTACCCACTGGACTTCATATCGAGGGTTAGGGCAAAAAAAGACCCATCTGCAATAGCTTCCATATGTTTAAATATGCAGGTATAAAACTTATAACAACACAACTGACAACCCAGCAGTTTAACGTTGTGGAACGTTCTGAACGTTAGACAAGGGTTGGCTTTGGTCCATCTGGACGTTCTTGTTTACTTCCTAAGTCACTTAAAGGTTGAACAAACTTTTAACGCTATTATGACGTTATTATGCACGTTTTTGAAACGTTCTCATTCGTTTCAATAAACGTTCCCATCTCGCTCATAAAGGTTTGTTTCAAAGAACCATTTTATTATTGCTTAAATTTAATGCTACTAATAATAAAAAAAAAGTAATTGATGTTATATCGCAAGAAAATCTGCATTAAGCACTTTGCACGAGATTATTATTTGACAGACATAATGTTTCTCACTTACCTGTATTGGGAATCGAACCTAAGACCCAACGCGTGAAAGCCCAAACAATTATCCACTACACCAGCTAGACGACTGGATTTTGAAAGGTTAATTTCTATTTATATAGTCATGGCGTTTACCAGAAGAGTGTTTTTAAGCTTTTTAAAAAAGTGAGTGACCTATTAAGTGACCTATTTTATTACACTGAAATTTAGACACCATCTACACCGACAAAATTAGATGCACGATGGTAATAATGTCATGGCCTAATAAAAAATAGGTTGTAATGAACCGTTATCAGAACGTTGCGATTTTGTTTTTCTTTGTTTTTGTTTTGTGAGTATTTTGCAAACGTTATTAAAACACTTATAATGTTTTTGTAAAGTTATCTATCTATAAATTAATGGGGCCTAGCCTTACAATGTCACATTGTGGCGTTTGTAAAACGTCTCACAAAACAACGAACAGAGCTAAAAACCAATTTCAAACGTTTGGAAACGTTGTGTGTTTACTTATTAATAAATTGATTTATTAAACATTTTTAAGTTTGCAAAGTCCTGACCAAACCCTAAGTCCCTAACCAATCTCGGACGTTCGCAAACGTTGCGATAACGTTTTGTGTTTCCTGAGAAATGGCAGCTATTGCACATGGGGTCTTCTTGCCCTAAACCCTCGATATGCTCTCCAATTACAGAACCGAAATAAAGGCTTACCTTTTCTTAAGAGAGTTACTAATATAAGTTGGTAGTTACTCGAGCCGTTAACCGGTGATATGTAGTTTCAAGTTGCAATGAAACTGATATTACCTCGACGTCCAAGCTATATTATATAGGCCTTCGGCCACGCCTTACAACTCTCGTGATACGTACAAGTGTATGGTTGGCCGACACCGCCAATACTTGGGCTCATCCCGCGGGTTCGAAGTTAGCCAATCACCATTGGTGTTCGAGTACGTGGGTTAAGTTGGCCAACCATATACGGAATTAAGCGCAACACACGTAACAATGAGATTAATTCCGTACAATAACCCACGTACACGAACACCAATGGTGATTGGCTTACTTCGAACCCGCGGGATGAACCTACACTGTTAGAAAATTTTCCGTAAATTTACGGAAATTTCTGGCAGCAGAATTTCCAGACTTTTTAGGGTAAATTTACAGATTTTCTGTCAATTAACGGAACTTTGACAGTATTTTTACAGAAATTTGTCTCATATTATGGAAAAATGTGTATTTTAACAGAATTTTTCCGTAATTTAAAATTACGGAACGAAAAAAAAAGTCCGGAAATATTGCTGCCAGAATTTTTGAAATATTTCAGTAAATTAACATTTTGTATGTTTTTTGTTTTTATTTTTATTGTTTTCTAAACAGATTTTCCGTAAATTTACGGAAAATCTGTTTTCTTAATTTACGGAAATTTCTAACAGTGTAAGTATTGGCCATAGCCATGGCCAGGATTAGCCGTGCGCGGTACCGCGATAAGCCTACGTTAATTATACTTGAAAAACGTAGACGTCCTTTATTCAATCGACCCATGAACTCCACATTCCAGTTAGCAAGTACACTAGTAGAGTAGATATGTGCAATATTTGGGGGGAATTGTGCACTTGGTGATAAAAGCATGAATTTGGCACATATCTAGGGCATGTCATAAGAAAGACTTTTAGTTATAGGGGCATCGCAGATTTGCCCTCTGATTAAAATGGTGGCCATTTTTCAAAATGGCTGCCAATACTTGCTATTTATCCTCTAGATTTGAGATTGAGTTGATAAATATACAGTGATTTTAAGCATTCAAGCATGGCATTTGCATTTGATGCACATTCGATGTTTTTAAAAAGACTTTTGATCAAATGGCCATTGCAGGTTTATCCCACGGCAGTAATGACGGCCATTTTCCAAAATGGCCGCCATTAACAGCTATTCCACATTTGCATGAATTAAATATGTATAACGTCTTTTTTCATATTTATTTGAGCATTTCAATTGGTTGCATGGCAACAGTGGTGGCCATTTTCAAGGTGGCTGCCATTAATTACTCTTTTATAGTCTGTTGTAAACTGTACCTTTGGTTATAGAGTCAGAAAGTCTTCACACAGGGTGTGCCTTAAGAATAGGTTTTAATTAAAAAGACACTATTAGGTTATCCTGATATAACAGTGGTTTTCACTTACAACAACCGACCACTGAGGTATGCATCGGGTTACCGTGTAGAGATAATTTTCATCATCCTGTCTTTCATTATGTTGATGAAGAACGTATTTGTTAATACCCCCAATAACCTCAACAAAGCAAACCATACAAAGTAGTTGCCCAGACTTCATTAATTAAAAAAATCAGCATTGGCTTCACACTGAATGTGATCCACGTTGATCCAACTTGAGGGCAACATTCTGGCTAAACCAGACGTATAGACATATCAGAATTGGGCATTTAGTCAGAAGTTTACTATGTCCATTGCTGTACAAAAAATAAAACTACAACTAGATCGCTTTGGCGGTCTTGATGATAATCAATGTGGCTTTCCTCCAATGAAGGCACACTCACTGACCATATCAATAGAGCCCCCTATCAATCGGTTACTGTTTGGGCCTCCAATGAGATTGCATCTCATGTCTTCCATGTCCAAGTAAATGAAATGATTGCACTAGGAAGGAAAAGAGTATTGGGAAATCTTCTGAGACAACCATTCCAGCAGTTAGAAAGTTGCCAAAAACCTCGAAGTTGTTTGGTTTCAAGGAGGCTTGCAGATGACAGGAAAAATCCTTGAGAAGCAGCTCTTCAGTGCAGCCTTGAATATGTGGCAACATCACAGATCTGCTTCTGATATAGAGTTTACTTCTGTGTTTACCTTAGATGCTAACTGCAATTTCCTCTTGTTAAGCTGGCACTGGCACATTTTCACAAAATATGAAATTTCTTAATTTGCCTCACTGATAGTCTAGCCATTGGAAGAACAGAGTATATATATACAATAAAAAATAACATACCCCAAACAGATAGGGACAATAAAAAGATGTTAAAGACGTCCAGGTAATTGTAGGCTAACCTTTCAGTTTTCCATAACTATAATCAACAATGTGTATATTACATGACTGTTTTTGACTCGTACTCACTATATTAACACCACAACGGTTAGAGACCGGTCAAACAGTGTACATAGCGTGGGAAACATGCATAACGGGTGCGTGTTTCTTGTGTTAAACTCCATTTTCGTTGTCTGCTTAATTTCGCGTCGCCGGCGACGCGAACTTACAAAATCGTTCCGTTTACCCATAAGAAGCTGATTTGGTCGTAATCGTTTCGGTTGAGGGCTTTTGTATATAAAAGCTTTACAACCATGCAAATATCGATTTTGCAAAAATCTTGATGGCGCACTAGTTTTCAAATGCCATGTCCTCTTCATGAACATAACAACACCTTATCTACGACCCTTGATGAACATGCTTCACTCGTCAGTCAACTCTAGTTTTCTCATACTCATGCTCCTTAGTATCGATGACCCGTATTGAAAGATTGAGAAGAAGGAACGCCGTCGGCTGGACTAGCACAGAGATTCACAGAATGTAGGCTGACTCATCACAGTACTGCAAGGAAGGCTTACAAAGGGTTCAGTGTTTTGAATACAACCTCTCTTCTTGCTAAAGCCCAGACGGAGCTCTCAAGCAACGCAGATTACTACATTACCAACGTGACCTTTCCATGTACTCAGCAATTTAACTTCTAAGTGAAACATACACTATGTACCCATGAATGTCAAATTCTTGTCTACAGTATTTTTTGCAGAATTTTTCCACAACAAGATCAGATACTACTACTGCCAGTCATCTCAAAACTGATGTGTAATGATCTGTTACCAGTTTAAACAACTTTTCCCTGCTCGGGTCGATGTATTTCCACTCTCAAGCATGCATATTCATCTGTGACCCCGCGCTGAAGATCCAGCTCTGACACCACCATCCTCTCAAATTATCGCCCGCATATCCATTTCTTGGAAAGATGTTGAAAGATTAATAATCATTTGTAGATTTATCTCGCGATTATTGATCTGCATGTTCGATAGCAGTCAGCATAACGCTCAATTTCACAGTGTGGACCCTGCATAAGGGGGGGGTGGGGGGGCCGGACCATTGCTACATGTACAGGCGTAGAATGACCTCGTGATTGGTATTGACAAACAAAAGAGCCTATGTTAGTATTATAACGTCAGTGCCACCTTGTACATTATTGACCATAAACAGCTCTTAACCCGTCTGAAGGCTATGAAATAACTGGAAACGCATTGAGTTGGTCTTTTCCTACCAAGATGACCCAACTCAATCTAGATCGATCAAATTTACTTCATCATATCCTGTGGCGGTAGATTGTGGAGTTCCACAGGGTCTGTTACTGGTTGTATTGACTTCATCTTGTTTTCTGCCCCCTTCAGGAGTATCAATTACTGCGCACCCTGGTGTTCATCTGTCCTTTATTACACCGATGACAGCTCTATCTGTTCTTTCACACCATTGCGGATATTATTCGGCCATTGAATCATGTAATTGCAGTCATCAGATCCTGATGTAAATCCACACGCTGATGGCTTTATCACAAATGACAGAGATGTTGTGCTTTCGTCCCTTCTTTCATTGGCAATCAGTTTTTTTCCTCCGCAAGCTAAACTCGACCTTGGGGCCATATCTTCGACTCATCATATCCCTAGAAAGACAATCTTGGAATAACTTATGGCAAGGCCTGCCTGGCCTGGTAAGGAAATTGTTTCTTTTTTTGTTTTTTTTTTTTGGGTTTTTGGAGGTTTTTTTTTTTTTTTTTGGTTTTTTTTTTGTTTTTTTATTTTTTCGATTTTTTTTCTTTTTTTTGTTGTTTGGGGCTTTTTTTTTTTATTGTTTTGTTGGTTTTTTTTTTTTTTTTTTTTTTTCTGTTGGAGGGTTTTTTTTTTTTTTTCGGGTGTGACACTTTTTTTATTTTTTTTCTATTTTTTTTTTTTTCTTTTTTTTTTTTTTTTTTTTTTTTTTTTTTTTTGTTTCCCTTCCCTTTCTTTCCCTAGCCCCCCCTTTTTTTATTGGGGATTTGGTCCTTTACTTTGTTACATCGAGCTGGATCCTGCAACTTCACCTTGCCCTATGGTCTCCCAAAAGGCAATGCCAGTTCAAGGAGTTCAACCGCAGCTGCTCGTTTTTTCTAGTAAATCCGTTCTGGTCAGAACATAACATATCCTACCGAACACTGCATTTGCTTCTAATTAAACAGAGCTCAATTAATACTGATAATTGTGAACTTTTTTCTTTGTCTTTCTTATTCCTTTTCTTCCTCACTCGGCTTTCCTAAGGAAAATAGTTGTTTTCACCAGAATAGTAGGGTTTAGGCATCCAAGCAAAGATCAAGATTCACCAATTCCCTATGGGGTACCTGCACACAAGATCCAGCACAGCTGAAATGATTCAGATGTATCCCCATATGTTCTTAGTATGGAAGACAACTGGTTTGTTTTCTCTTCTATCTATTGGTCACATATATGTTTGAAACTGTCGACTTAAATACATTATTCTCTAAGTTAATTCTAATAGTTGGTGATTGATGTAATCACAGGGTTTTCACATAGAAGTTTATCTATTGAATTTGTATTTGTCGTTTTTATAATGATAGTGATTTTTACTCTTTTTAACTATGTGACGTGTCCATAGAGGCCCTCTACCTTCGGCACTATCATCAAGATTGTTATTATTATTCAAAGTCTTAAAACCTGCCTCAAAAATTAAAATTATAAAATATTGTTATATACAGCACTAAGAAAGAACATAAAGGTAATCAAGTTCATTAGTTACCTGATATTCATGCTTTGCTTTTGACTCATAATCTTGTTTGCTGTAGACTTTTACGACCAAAATTAGAAATTGCTTCGTTTTGTCAATCTTAAAAATGATTCCACATTGACACGGTCCTGATTAATTTGCAACACTAGGTAGCCATGATTGATTGTTAAACACAAAAAGTGTGCATGCACATGAAGTCAGCAGATTTTGGTAACTCCCTTATTGAAGAATGTGATCAACCTAATTACACTAAGTCATAATAAAATAATGGAATCCGATCGTAACCACAACAAGGGACTCATTGCATAGGATTTATGTACACTGGTAAAAGGGTAATTGTCTGCATGTTGTCATGAGTGGCTGGTCCCTTTCACGGGTATAACTGTACTGTGGCAATGGTGTATGCTTGTATCATTAGACCATACCATAACATAAAACCCTCCTCCCCATATTTGTGAAATGCCTCACAATTCTTTTGTAATAGCAAAACAAAACTAACAAAGCCATTCCTTAATATGTTTTGAGTTTATATTCAGTCTGCAAAGCAGAGATAAAACACAATTGTGCCTATTTTTAAATGTTTGCCCACTGTATCGTTTAATTGCACAAACAAGTACAAAAGAAAACAGCAAACCTTGTTTTTGAACTTGCCTTACTATCGTTTGTCCCATAGAACACCGTTCTTTGACTTTCTGTCGTGCACGACAGAAATTAATTTTTGTACTAATCATTATTAATTCATAAAGACGGCGTATCGGCTTAATTCCTTCAGTGTTATCTAATACATTATCACATTTGAGAGTTTCATCATTCGTCCGCTCACTTTAATTTTATCTCGCATTGACTATGCCATTCACTTTTGTATGGAATGTCGGCCATAGATCGGAGTAAACTTCACTTTTGCAGAATAGAGCAGCCAGGCTGGTGTTCAGATCTGTTAGAAGGACACCAGCCACACTACTCCTTAAAGAGCTCCATTGGCTACCAATTAGTGAGCGCGTTGTCTTTAAGCTTATGCTTCTTACTTACAAGGGCATTTCCGGACAATTGCCATCTTACTTTAGTGGAGGAGCTAGGACCCAGGTCAAACATCATCGTTTACCCCTCACTACAGAAAAGGTTTGACACCTTTGGGAGTTAGTATGGACCCTCTATATCAATGCTAGGTAGGTAGTACTCTCAAATTGTGGTGTCACTTTTTCAATAGGGGCCAATTTAAGTTTACACAGGGGTCAAACTTTAAAAATGCTCCAATCATGTTGAAATGTATGCCATATTGTCTGCCAAGTCATTCCAAAAATGTATAGTGTGTACCATCTATGACCAATGGTTTTGGAGTTATAAGGTAAAAATGGCTAAATGGTAAAAAGGTCAATTTCTATTAATTTTTCTTGCAGTATTCAACCATATCATTCAGTATCTCAAAACCATGGAGACTCAATATGGCTATGATCTCAACGATACAAAGTTTATTACTCTTCCGTTTGCAGATTTTGTCTTATCACAACTCACAAAAAATCCCATCAACGTATCATAAATGAAATCACTAATATTACATCAACTATGAATCAAACCTGTTAAATGTAAATCGCTTAAGGAAATTGAGTTCTCAATTGGCTAAAACACCCTAAAATCTGTTAAAAATGCTCCAGAAATGTTTAAGCTTTGCTTAAGCTGGTCCCCTCTTATCACACCTTTATGGTGTTTTATAATTAAATGTATTTTAATGTTTTAAAGTTTGTAAATTGTATTATATGGTAAAGTGCTGTTTACCCTTCTTTGACCCACGCTAACGCTGATCGTATGGGTGTGTTGATCTTGTCCTGGGTTTTTAATGTATTTTTTTTAACCATTGTTATAAAGTAATGATATACTAACGTGAAATAAAAAAAACTGTGCAAGATTAAAAAGAAATCTTGACCTTAATGTATCACTATCTCATAAATTTGTTGTTATTTTTATAAAAAAAACACACATCTATATGCGTTTCATGTGTTGAAAAGGAAATCGACTGAAATTACGCTAGATATGGCGGGTTTTTGTAATCACACCCCGTTTTCTCCATTCCTATATATGGGATGTACACCCTTAACCTGTGTGTTGTGTGAAATGACAATACCATGATGAGCCTTGTCAACTTTAATAAATGTTACATTTTTCTTGAATATTTCACTACGGATTAATCAATAAATCTATTTATACCAAACAATGTGCAAGTGATATGACAAATCCAAAACTATCACCACTATTGCAAGTCAGAAAAAAAAGATCTTCCCATTGTTTTAGATATTTTGCAAAGTTAATCCCTTATTGGGCAGCTTGATCTATACCTGGCTTACAGCAGTAGTGTTGAAAACCCATTTCATTTACACTACAGGATTGTGTGAGATTGTGTGAACATTTATTCCTTTTAAGGATTAATAAAGGGTAACATGTGGCTATTCATAGACCAATTAAACAAGAAAGTAGAAGGGTTCCATCACTACTTTCATAAATGCTATAAACCCCTTATAGATCGTTCATTAACGGTAATACATCGTGCTTAACTGCGTATGCATGCAATAAATCCCATTGGACTGGAGGCAAAATAGCTGTGCTCAAAACTTAGTCACATATCTGGCTTATTTTTCAGTCGATTTTCTTTCACCATTTTTTATTCACCCTGGAAGCATAATAGATTTGCTTTATTAAAACAAACAACAAATCTACGATTTTATCAAGGTCAACGTCATCTGCAATCCTTGCAACTTGTTTTTTGATTCGCGTATATATGCAATTTTTATGATCTTGTTTTTGATTAAAAAACACAGCTTGCAGGTTGTTTAAAATACTAATATTATTTTTTTTATTGCGATTATTTTTTTGCGTTAAAGAAGAGGCTTTGAAGATAGAGTCAAGGCACTTGCAGTGATTTGCTAATCAGCAAAAACTAAAAACCATAACCCAATCAAATTTTTGCAACGTTTGTAGCATGGTACGTAACAATACCCTATATATAGTGATAAAAAACCAAAAGCAACCCAATAAGCAAAAACTCGGATAACTTCCGTGATTACTGTCCGTACGGACACTTACTAACCACACGTAAACTGAGGGAGGATTCTATGGAACACCGCCTGTTTTCTCCCTTGTTCTGTCATTTGTTCAGTTTGACAAATCACTTATGTGAATTATCAACAGACTATCCTTCACTTTAAACTACTCTTGTGCAACTTTCAAATATTGACTTTTTCGGTCGAATCACGATAGTCTATTAAATAAAACACAGGCAAGTCTTGGACTTCTTCTTTGGTCACATTCAATTAATAGGTAGATGACATTTATTATAGATTTGACGGTGTAGCTGTGTCTATGCCAGGACATTATTGGTGAAGAGTCGGTATAGTTTAGTGGGTAGCAAGAGAGGGTTCGTGCACACCCCCCTGAAATCAATTTCTGAAGCAATGTCTCTATATCAGAAAAAAAACTCTAAAACAAAAAACGTAATGATGTATTATCTATTTTTTAAAAAAAGATCAAATTGTCCACGTTGCCTAATTTAATTATTATGCAAATTGGGATCGCTATTACGCAAAATTCTTTTTCACCGAAATGTCATCGATATCACATGGTTTATAGGCCATTTCTCTACCTCCGTGGCAGATGTCATAACCTTGACGCCGCTTTTACGCACGCGTCCGATATCCTCTTTGTGGCAAAAACAACTCGTGTATAGCGCCGTCGCTCTAAACCAGCGCGCGCGGTTTGCTGGTTCGGCCATCGAATCTCGCGCTGACGTCCCCTGCTGGAGGTAGGGAAATGGAGTATAGTTGTATAATATCCCCGAGTACAATATTGCTCTGTTAGTTGTTCTGTTAATAATTCCCCACTCCATTCTAGTTTGGGTAAGTTTCTTTCCATAGTATTATAGTTTCCTCCTACACTTAATCTCTTATTGCGTGCATTTCCTATAAATCTGTGTATATTTAATACATTAGGATAGTTAGTTGTTTGTCTAGTATTTGTCGTTTTGTAAGTCTTAGTGATTTGTGTTTTCTGTTAATTCTATTACCCTTGTTGTAAGCACCTCAATGGTTTTTTTTTTTTCTCTACACTGCTCGACTTAGGTTATCGTACAAATAAGCTAGCAATTTGTATATAATCTTAGCCCCCTTGTTTTACCTGCTTGCTTGCCTTTTTTTTTGCTTTCTTAAGTGTCGACTGTCCAACACATCTGTCTAGCAGGTATTGTTTCACTTTTATCTACCCCGTTTCTCATTCACTCTTCTAACTTTCTGTTTTAACTTCTCCTCTTTCAACCTACCTCACCCAACAATGCTCTCAATTCATCCTCTCCTCTCACACTCTCTCTCTTATTCTCCTCTCATTCCTCTCTTTTTTCTTCTCTCTCTCTCTCTTTCTCTCTCTCTGGCTCTCTTCTCCCATAGTGCGCTCCCCCTCGCTATTATTTTCCTTTGACTTATCCTTTTCAGTATGCCATCCTGCTATAGTCCTATACGAACTGCCATTTAACCACCACTCACGACGAAGACTTTTCGCGCCATCACTAATTGAATTTTGGTCAAACCACACTAAAATTAAACCTAATTAAACTTATTCCCTTTGCATCAACCCGTTACTCACAGACGCCCATATCATCTCAAACAGCGACCACCCTCCTTCACACACACCCCACAAACACTCTGTTTCTGACTCCCACTATCACACTGACGACGTTTTAACACACTAATTAAACCATCAAGCACGATCATTTTAATATCCATTTTAACTGCCGTTGAGCTACCACAAAATCATAGAAGAAACGAAATCACTAACTACCGTGATCATCTCAACCACTCTTTCTCTGCCTTAGCATTTTTCGAGAAAACAGGGCTTACTGCACCAAGTCACCCACCTCACTTAAAAGTTGGCTATACAGTACATCCAGGAGGGGCAATAACTGGCAGAGGAAGGGGAGTTGTCTTTAACAATTAAAAAAAATCACTTCTCATAAAATCATCGACGCAACACCAGGAACCAGCATTTTGACTCACATTTCATTGAACTCACCATTATTAAACACACAACAATTAGACCCAACAAACAAACTGTCGGAGGTATTACAGACTTGCCTATGAACCCCCAATCCAAATTTCACAATAGCTTCGAGCAGCTCATTCTCACTGAACTAAATACAAAACACCGGGATGTATATATTGTCGGTGACTTTAATGTCAATAGGCTCAATTATTCCACTCATCCACACATTAATGCTTTATTAACACATCACTTGCAAACTCTTTTATATCCCTAAAATAAACAGACCTACAAGAATACTCACAACTCAGCCACGCTCACCCTTGATAACATTTATCACCAACTCCACTGACACAGACTCCACACCAGGGATAGTTGTCACCGATACTACGGATCACTTCCCAATATTCCACATTACATCACTTAAGCAGATGCCATAAAAACAACAATCACTAACCGTGACTACAGAGATCACAACATTCGCACAATTAACCGTAAACTCAACAATGAATCATGGGAACATATCCTCCGCACAGAAAAAATGAACCCTACCATCCCGTACATGCGACGGCCACTTCATTACGATACGAACCATTACAAACAATCATTCCCCTTACAAAGAAGACCTAAAAAATCGTAACCATTAGCAGCCCTGGATGACAACAGCAATTTCCAAGTCAATCAGCACTAAGCAAGAGCATCTTACAAAACATACTGAAGAAAACACACAAAGCGGGCAAAACATACATACAAGAAATACAAAAACAAATAACTCACATTATTCGTATGCCAACGAAAAAAACAACACAAGAACAACTTCAGCAACTCAAAACATGATCTCACACCAAAACCTGGAAATTCCTCAAACCCATTTTAGGTAGGAAGGTATCCACTAAAACACTCCCTAACCTTTTCACTCTATATAAAAATAAGCAGATAACTGGCCCGCTTGACATAGCTAAAGCATTCAACGATCACTTCACAAACCTGGGCAGAAAACACTTAGCTAACAAAAATTCCATTCCAAAACCCATGTAAAAACAAACACCTTCAAAAAACAATTCACCTAAAGTTTTCCGAAATCCATTAATGTTGAATGAATGCAAAAAACTTCGCCACATGTTTTGAAACTGGGTAAAAGTGCGGGTACCGACAGGATAGATCATTAGCCGGATGCTAACAAACATATGATTAACATCATTTTGCATCGGATTGCACATATTTAACCAATCACTTCTAACCGGAACATTCCCAGATGACCTCAAATCAGCCAAAGTCATTCATGTTTTACAAAAACACAGATGACATAACATTGGCAAAATTACCAGCCCTTCTGTTTTCTTCACATATTTAAAACTACTTGAAAAAGTCAGTGTACACACGATATGTCTACTTCTTCAACAAGCACCAACATTTTGTTCGAGAACAATCGGTTTGAGGCACAAACGCTCCCAACACTGACTTACATGGACACTCCTTTGAACTAACATCCAACCTCAACATTGCACTCTCTAAAAATAAAACTCACACCATGGGAGTCATCTGGATCTCTCCCAGGCTTTCGACACCATGACCACAATATGCTTCTTCACAAAGCTTATCATTACGGTGTACGTGGAGTAGCCTTGAGTGGTTCAGAGTACCTAATAACCGCTCCAATCAGTCTACGTACACACCACCGCATCATCCATCACCTATCCACCGTTGGTCCCCCAAGGCTCAATCCTTGGACCCCTACTTTCATCATTTCATGAACTGACATCACCACCATCTCCAAACACCACTTAAACTTAATCTTATGTGCAGGCTTGACCCAAACATTTCTTTCAACCCTAACATTAATGCATTTTTAACAACAATGAATCATGAACTCGCAAAATCAAACTTGACTGGTTCGGGCTAAAAACTTCTTCTCAATGTTAAACACTAACTACCTGTTTTCTCTACACACCACACTAATCACAATCAAACGTTAACAATAGATAGCCAGACAATCTCCCAGGTACACTCAACCAAAATTTCGCGCTCACGATCGACGACAAACGTAACATGGAACGAGACCTACACTCTGTCACTACCCAAAGCGTCTCCCGCAATTGGTACAATATACAGAGTTAAACAACCACTTTCCAGACTACACCTTAAAATCACTTCCAACACATAGTTCTCCCATACCTTAGGCTACTTGCAATATAATCTGGGCCTCCAACTATCATTCACGCCTCACCAAACTAAACATCAGGCAGAAAGGCCTTCGCCACTATCACACACCACCCCCCAGAAACTCACACCTTACCATATTTCACTCACTGAAAACCCTAATTTAGAACACCTCAACCAACTTCATGCACAACACATCAGCTCTGCCGTGGGACTATCACAACAATCATCTACCTACGAAACTTCAGCAATTACTTTACCACAAACCGACAAATTCACAGCTATAACCCCAGACAAGCCGACAAACTTAATCTTCCCCTCCCAAAATCTCCTCTTGAAAGCACTTTATGTCAGTAGCCGGCGCAAAATTGGAAGATATGCCAGAATCAATCACACAATTAAAACAAAAAAATCCTTTTTAAAGCTCAACTGAAAAACATTTCATCTTCAACCCGTTACAATTTCTTTTTAAATTTAAATGTGCATTTTTTGATTCCAGCTCCTTCCATTTTATTCATCCATTTCTATCTCGATTCCTTACTTTTCTTCACCTCTACATCTTCTATCTATGCGTCTCCATTATGACGTATATACAGAACTCAGCAAGACCATGTTGAAAGTCAGACCTGCTTGACCAACTCCGTTTCCCGTATCCGTTAAGTGTTGTTTAGCTAGATATATTGATTGTTTTTGTTTTGTTTGTCTCTGGTTGTTTTTGTTATGTATATTTTACCTATGTAATATTTGCTATATATCCTCACTTGTAGCATTATTGAATAATGAGAATAGTTTACTTGAATGTTTTCCATGGTCAGCAATAACCATAAGCCCTATCGGGTTTGTCCATTTACTGAGTCTAGCATTCCTATCCTGCACTGTTTCAATTTAGTTACAGTCTACATGTTGATACGTTATGCATTATTATATAATCTACTGATTATAAACATTTCTGTCACGTTCGATATGTTATGACTGAATAAACTGAAACTGAAACTGAACTGAAAAATGAAACAAAATTGGTCTTCAAGAGCCATTATTGACCCCGCTGGTCATGCAATTCGTATTGCTGTTTTGCTTGGATCCCGATGTAGCCAATATAGCCGCATAAAGGATCTTTTGTGTAAAGTATAAAAGTGATACATGCCTGTATTATTAGTCGTGGATAGTCACAAAATGAGAGATAAATAAAGGAATATATTCTTCGGTACTATTAGAAACTCCAATTTGCTTGTGTGCTTAGTGAGGATTTAAACACAATATGGCTGGCCAATTTCTCCCCTTCAACATGTGTTAAAACTTAGAAATGACCTTATATCGTTCCCAAATTGGATTAAAATGTGAATTAAAGCATGAGAATGTGCGTTGACCAATTGAAACTAGACAAAGCTGTATTTTGTGTTGGTTTTAATTATGTGAAACATTCAAGATGGCAGCTCATATCGCCGAGTTTCAAAAATCTTGAATTGAAAGCGCTATACTAGCCGACGTTCTTAACACTTAAGGACCAGGGGGGGGCGGTTCATAGGGACCCCCAAATGTGTTTTCGCGCTGGCGCTTTACGCCGTTGGGACTGTTGCGCCGAAATGTTTTGTGTCTGACTTTTAAATGAGCTTTTTTCATACCAAAATAAGTAAACTCGGCCAAGCCGTTAAGGATTTAATTAGTGGGGGTACCATGGACCCCCCCTTGGGCACAACGGAAGTAGTCATTTGAGAATATTTTAAAAAATAAGAACTAAGAAACCGAGAACCAAAGCCAATTTTGTTTTGCTGATATAAGTTAACACTACATGTAAGTAAAACAATATTAGTCAACAATAAAAATAATTAACCCTTTATGTGCTGAAAACAAACAATTCCTTTCATGTACGTTGCCCAAACCGTTAATGGTACAAACTCTATGGGAAAAATGAGTGTTGTTATGTTGCAAAACCCGTAAAAAATAAAGGTTCCATAAAAACTGCTGGTTTGTGTTAATATAAGTAATTTGGGTCTTCTAGAATAGATATCAACATGCAATAAGTTTTCAAAATGTTTGATGTAAGCGCAAGGGCTCATTGTGAATTTTCCTCTTTTTGCCCAATTTTCGCGTGTTTTGAAATACAATGTTTGGCCCCTAATTTGCACCCAAAATAACAAAATCTCCTTTTTTATTGCTGATTTGGGTGTGTCTTAATGATCCGTCACATGTGTTAATAAATTTTGTGCAAAACCTTCCCTCGTGAAAGTGGTTTCCTTCGGTGTGGGTTCCCATGGAACCCCCCCCCCCCTTGGGCCCAACGGTAGTGAAAACCCCTTGGCACTTAAGTGTTAATTTAAACCTACTCCTGAAACAAAATGGGCAGTTTGATGGTTACTACTGATATTAAAACATATTTTAGATTTGCCTTTACCATTCTTTCTGTGTTCTAAGCTAGATATACGACAGAAATATGGAATTAAAGGTTTAAATTGTTTGATGTGGCCATATTGGCCGCATCTTAATTTTTAACAAACAAAAGGACCAGCTGTGTGTGTTTATACTGATCGAACACATATCTCATACTTTAATTTAGACTCTTATTATTGTGAGATGACATATCCCGTTATCAGTAATTTTCCTGTTAAACATTCCCCTAATGGGGAGAAATCTGACCATTCCCATGTGAATTTTAATAATGTCATATCATAACAACAAGATAGAATAATGTAGTTTTATTGTGGTCAAAGACATGCATCTCTTACTAAAATTTATAAAAGTATGATTTAGTTTTTTATATAAATTGTGAAATTCACAGGTATACATCGTTTTATGTTTACAGATCGTTGGAAGGCCCATGTTGGCTGCATCTTGGATTCGAAGCACAGATAAGAATACAAAGGTGATTGGCAATTGTTCACAATGGCTCAGGAACAAACATTTGTGTTTTCTTGTAAGTTGGAGTCGGGTGAATGAAAAAATGTTTTTCTGTAATGTCAATCATATTGCAACATACGTAAAAAATGGTAGATGGGGACATTTTGATTTTTAACATACTAATTGTTTCACGCATTTGTTGATATAGAGACATTCGATAGAAATGATTTCAGAGGTGCACGCGATCCCCTTTAACCACTAAACTAGTACGAATAATATTGTTATACAATTTTGGTGTCACATTAAACACACCCAGTATACTTTTTTAGCCAACTGCTTTTCTTGATTCCTACTCAGTCACGTTGCCAGTCAAGCTTCATGGAAGCTTGAACTGACATTTCGATATCAAATGCGCATTTGATATCGAAAGGTCAGGTGACCAGTTTATATGATAGCGAATGTCAGGGGACCAGTTATTTGCTAGAAAACTTAGTTTCCTTGGACTTAATGTCATGGTAAAAATTTAACTGGAGACCATGGAGGTACCTCCATGATGAAAACCAACGGGACAACTGTAGAATCCTTTACTTCGTGCAATCCCTTTTGTTATCGCTAATATCCTTCCGTGTGATGTACATGCGCAAGGGCATTTTCTTACATCAGTGGGTGAACATCGAAAGTAGTAGGGTTCAAATTGAGAAGGTGTTTTAGTTGTACTTTAAGGATGTTGATAATGATTTTGTTTTACCTTGAGGAAATGTGGGGGAACTCTCGCTAGAGGGCGTTTTCAAAATGGCCGCCAAAATTCCAGAAAAGAGAAAAAGAAAATGCATTTAAAGCTGAAAACAGCTATCTTAGACGTCAATATGAAATCAATTTTGTGTTATTTCTTAATGGTAAAATTGTGTAGTGGTTTTCCAATAATTAGAATTCCTGATAAGTACCCCGGATTAGAGGGCGCCCATTTTTTTTCAAAATGGCTGCCAAAATTCAAATAATAGTCTTTTGGGGGCTGTTATCAATCATTATTATTAAATACACATATAAATCAATTTGAAGATGTTTGAAGGTATTTGTTTAATTTCCAAAGGGATGCTTAAAGTTTCGTGTTCCGATCGTCTTGGGACCCCCTGATTACACGGAAGTGTTTTATCGATTTGAAATCAAATGCAAGGCCGATTGTCTCATTAACGTCCTGAAATTTGAGCCCTCAAATCCATTCATCGCAAAGATATTTATGGTTAACCATCAATATTAGCAACAGTGTTGAAATGGGGCCGTTACTTCTAGTAGCTTCATGGTGGTTTTGTAGGCTTTATATGTCCGGAAATAGCTGAAATGGTCCCGCCCCTTTTTTTTTTGGGGGGGGGGGGGAACGCCCCGTTTGGGAGCGAAGTAGTACTAAACTTGAAATGTATCTACAGAAACGTTGGGACCTAGGAGGTTGTGATGAGACCACTCAAAATGTGTGCAATGGCCACAGTATGGGGCTAGTAATACATTTTTATATCTAATTTTTTGAGTTTAATGTCAAAAACCGAGTCAGCATGTCCACTACAGCCGCCTGCGTGACTCCAAAGCTGAGACTAACAAAAAAATTCTGGTGCGTTGAGTATTCGCTTGCCAGAGGACCCTAATCCCTCACGAGTTTGATCTCGCAATGCAAAAATGCGATATTACTGCAACTTTAACCTTTTTGTGAAAAAAATTCCAGCGGGTGTCCACAAAGAGGAGGTGAAAAGGGGGATGTTAGAAACCACCCCACCTCGACTCATTCCCACGTTCTGTCTCCTTTATGTTCTGTATAGAGATAACAGTTTGTTTTGGGATGGACCACCCCTAGACGCATCATAGCCCCGCATGCCGCGCGCGCCAAGTGGCTGTAAGCCTGCGTATTTACTAAACGGGGATCCGTGCTCATTACAGTCCACGGTTAGGGTATTTAGCCGGCTCTGACTATGTTTTGAAGTTTGTAGACTTAGGGACCCATCTTTTTCACATTCATGCGGGGGGGGACAATTGAATATTAATTATTAAAGACACAATATACAATGTTGAATCTAAAAGAATTTTATTATGAGAATAACCGCCAATTTTTGGTAAAAAAATAAAGATTTGATGACGTCACGGCATTGATGGTTTATTATTTTGCTTCGGGGGCCCCAGTCAGGTAAAATTGACGTACGTATCCCTACAGTGGAAAAAAAAACAAAACTGATTATCGTCATCGTACGTGTTTTTTGAATCAGTAGGAAAGGTAAATTTTGTACTGTTTAGACATAATAAACCGTGTCTTTGGGAAAAAAATTAATAGCCACTCTGGGCAGAGGGGCCAGCGTACAGACCTTGATTAAAATAGTCGAGATTTATATATATCGGTCGCCCCAGAAGAGCCCCCCCCAACTGATACCTGATACTGACACGTGACCTGGTAACTGACACGTGACACCAACACCTATTCCATCTCGTTACCGTTTATAACGACAATACGCAAAGCAGCAAGCATTCTGTACCTCCGTGGTCACAGCGTAATCGATAGAGAGGTAAGACTAAACTGTAGTAAAGATTAGTTCAATGCATTTGAAGGCGTAGAGTAAAGGACAACTTTCGCACCTAAAACCTATAGATGATATCTATCGCTCTTCTACCGAAACATGCTTGATAGCTCAGGTTAGAGCGTCGGCATGTAATTACGAAGGTCGCCAGCGTTCGAATCCGGCCAAGCCACATGTTTTTTTTTTTTTTTCAACACTATCGTTGCGCTGGCCCTCGCCAGGAAAAGTAATTAAAATATATATTTTTCAATGAGTTCTTCAAGTCATAGTGTGGTACTTTTTCAATGACGTACTTACCAGCATCGGGGTAAGCATATCTTAAAATTTGTGTTTCACATGTTCGAAATCAAATCCAATGCAAAATAATGTCCTTAGTGAGAGCCATGACCAAGTAATAGTAGCAGTGTCATGTCACGCATGAATTGAAAACATTTAACCTTGCATGCAATAACATGGGTTCCGAATTGACCACTCTCAACTTGGTTTAATCCAGATTTAGGTGATGAAGTTAGCTGTGCTTTTAATTTGGTTTGTATTGAATGTACACAAAATCAGAAACTCCCCTGCAAAAGTAATCTCTATGCAAACTAATTACCTTAAAATACGCGCATGGCACAGAGCTAGTACCTCTGTAGCCATGAGCACCGATTACACTCTAATATCAAACAGCCCTATTATAAATTATTATACACCCCAAAACCATTGCATCCTGGGTAATGGGCGTTTAAATTTTGCTTGATGAAATATTTTAGTCCCCGCTTTCTGTGTAAGCTGTGGTTGTCGCTGCGCCGATTTCAAGCAAAATGGGGGTCTTTGGTGAACATTTTCACAATTTCCCCCCAAAAGGGATCTTTATGTGAACAGTGGAAACTTTCCAAAAAGTGGTCTTTGGGTTGACATTTTCAAAATATATGGGGTCGAACAATTAGGGTCTTAACAGCCTTACATACCCGTCACCCAACTCCTCCAGAGGGGATGCCACCGTATATTACCGCAATATGTTGCATCTGATGCCCTAGTTGTCAATCAGTTTCTTTGTCTTTATAGTCTTAACGTGTGCAAATAATAACCTCCACCAAATTAAATTTTATTCGGATGTCGCAAGGAGCCTCCACGAGCTTAATTTTGTACACAAATCAATAGGATATTTGTTGTTTTTTTTTTTGACAAACACCAAAAATGTGATGATTGGGGGATTTGGTCAGAATTTCTCCAGGAGGTACTTTATAAGTTAAGCAAATAATTTTCCAAGAAGTACCAATCAAATAGTCGTCCTCATTGGCAGGCATACACCTACCAACATACAACTGTTAAAAATAAACCTTAAAAACAGGCAGTTACTGTCCGCTGGTACTCACTACAGGCATAACATAAATAACTGAGAGTCCTTAAAAACGAAACCATTGTAAGGGAAACGTAAAATAACGGCGTAAAATCTCAGCTTCAACGTTATTCGTTTGTTTTTGACTGTGTTTAAAACCTTATTACAATCCGCTAACCATTTTTAAACGTTGTAGCTTAAAACGGCATCATACAAATTACAAACTTGTATTTACGGTACCACATGGTTGTAAAAAAAGTTATATTTCAGGAAACGGCAAACTATTTTGAGAAAAAAAGAGCATAAAGCAAAGGAAAACGTGAAGAAATAAAAGTTAAACCAGTTAATACTTTTGTTTTATATGGCAATGTACACATTTATAATGTCACCAATTAAAGGGATTATGCAGCGATAATGCGAGAGAATCGAAACATGTTGAAATGCATTTGTTTTAACTATAAATCAGAGACAATTGTGTACAATCGCATTTAACTGCTTTATTGTAGAACAACCCACCAAATAGTGGGAACAAAACATGAAGTATTTGAGGAAATTTGTCATAATACCGTCTCCCCCCTCAAATAGACACACACTATGACGTCTCAATTCACACTAAACAGTTTTGATTTTGGTTTACACAGCACAGAATAAACACAGATCATATGTTTGGGTTTGAGTTCCAAACTGTATTGTCACACGGTGCAACCAATAGCACGCTTAAAATCTGGGATATTCACCTAGAACAGGCTTTTTTTTTATCTCAAGGCTCAAGTCGGAATTTAGAAACGCACGTATAGAAATTAAAAATTCGGTAAAAAGTCTGCCGTTTTTTCTTTTAATACACGGATATTCAAGCCAAACCACTTGCAGGTTATGTTTGATGATCCCATGCCAGAACAAAATAACCGAAAATAGGAATCTGATGATTTTTTCGATGTTTCGGATTTAAGCAAATCGCTGCCAACCCTTTATTAATCAATCATAATAAAATAAACTTAATACCTTACATATATTCGAACCCGGATCTTAAGATTACTGTCCTAAACCTTCTCCACTACACTACATGACTTGACGGAGACAGATGCTAAAGTAAGATATAATGTGTGTGTGTATAACTTTTTTCAAATTAAACAAAAGATAATACAAAACGGATGAAAAAGAGTTTTTAAAACTTTTTTAAAATGAAGGGAAAATAAGATTTGCATTTTCTTTTATGACGTTACTCACACGCGTATTTAACACATTTTATAGGAAAACGATTTTCATAGTCGTATTCTTACATTAACAACAAGTAGGTTATACAAAGAACCGGAAAGATTCCGAAAATAGAATAACGTTCAGCGTATAAATACTACAGTTTTTCAATGTGTAGTATTATTTTTAGTCACTGTTTATTTACATTGTTTCTGCTTCCAAATTGTATTTTATGTTAGCTTTAGGAACCAAGCGTGAATATTATATGAATAATTGGGAGTTTATAACCGTACTTGCAAGGTAAATCTTGTACAATTAGGAACATTTTTACAGTGTATACTTGAGGTGAGTCCTAGCTAGAACTGCACCATATGCCAAATTGTCCTTTATCATTAAGCCTGGCGTGGTTGGGTGGTTAGCCATTGGGTGTCAGTGATCGCTTCTGTTTCAGTGACCGTCCTGTTTCAATTTATCGCTCTTCCTCGTTTACACTTACCTACTCAGCTAGTGGAAGCCCACCCGAAGCGCGGGTCGCCCGCTAGTTAACATCAATAGCAGGCAACTCTTTTGTCCTCTTTCAATTTATTGCCAATATTGGGAAAGTCAGGGTGCATGTTCTTTCAACAGTAGATAACTTTGTATAAAGTATTGTTAACACGGATCGGGTCAATATATTTTAGAAAAGATACTTTACAAACTCAGGAACTGGCAACCATCCATTACAATTTTATGGGTTCCCGACTAACAGTGCCAAATATCATTGCACTGCAAATGTCACGTGTTTTGTTGCCATGTGACTAAGTTTTGACCTAATGAGTCACGCAGTCCCCCCAGTTTACGCACTACAATTGTGAATGAATTCATCTAGGTTTTCCATGCCCAAACGGAGGAGTTCACCATTGCTTTTGCTCTAATTCTGCTTGGGGTAGTTAATTTGTGGCCACTTGGGGAGGCCACAAACAGAAATTCATATTCCTTTCCGTTCTCATATGGCAGCCCATCAAAATGTTAGACCGTAATCCATGGGTAATATTAGGTGCCACAATGTACATTTTACAAAAAATGGCCATTTTATACAGTGTATATCTCCAACAATAAATCATTGATGACCTTTGTAGTTCACAGAGCTATGGACCCTTTGGGTCGCACCTATGATATAAGCAAGCAATGTGGTGTTACTTCTTTTGTTTTCATGGGGGGGGTGGGGTGGTTAATGGCAGCTTGGGGGGATGATTAATGTACGAGGGGTGGGATCAAGGGTTCGTGCAGTCAGTGGGCTCCAGGGCAAAGCCGCGCCGGGGGTCCAGGAGACAGAGCTCTCATAAGGTCCTGGGTTTTACCAAGCTAAAAAATAGTGTTCAGAGCACAAAGTTTTCATTTTTCCTCTTCTCTTTTTCCCTCTTTCGCTTCTTTCCTCTTCTTTTTCCCATCTTCTTTCTCCTCATTCTCTCTCCCACTTTTCTCTCCTTCCCACTTTCTCTCTTTCCCCCCATCTCTCCCTCTTTTTCTTAGCCTTTTCTCGTCTTTCAAATGGGCAATAAAAGAGCTCTGTGCAGTGCCGAGGTGTTAAATATCATTTAAAAACTGATTTCATTTGGGAAAGATAATACACCTTAAAAGGCACTTGCCTTAAATTGCAGGTTAAATGTTACAGAAATTTCCTGTCAATTAACTGACTTTGACAGTATTTTAAACAGAAATTTGTCTCATATTATGGAAAAAAATATGTATTTGAGACAGAATTTTTCCCGTATTTAAAATTACGGAACCAAAAAAAAGTCCGGAAATATTGCTGCCAGAAAATTTTTTGAAATATTCCGTAAATTAAAATTTTTAGCTAATTTTTTATGTTTTTTGTTTTTTATTTTTCATTGTTTCAAACAGATTTTTCCGTAAATGTTACGGAAAATCTGTTTTCTTAATTTACGGAAATTTTTAAAAACAGTGTGGCCGCAAGTTCATGTGATTTTAGCGGCTTTTTTCCCTGAACACCTCGACTTTTGGCCTGTTTCATGCCGACAAGTATTTAATGACCTTTAGCACATTTTAAGACCGCTTTAGCACAAAGCATTTAATATTGCCACTATGTCCCTATAACAAATGTTAAAATGCACAATACGACGGTCTTTTTAGATCTGGCTACGCTACTGCTCACTACGGGCTGCATGCTAGGGATAGAGATAACGTAATGTAATAAAAAATTGGCTTATAAATCTTATGCACAAATTAATGTGAAGAAATCAAAAACTACAAAACATTTTAAACATTTCCTGATATCTTTTAGAGTGCTCTTTTTAGATTGCAAAAATAGAAAAACGATATCCCTCTACACGGCTTGGCGCGGCGTCAAATTCGGATACTTTTAGGCGACTTTTTTTTTATGTGTACCACCAAGGGGGCCCCAAATTTTAGGGGCATGGAAACTTGATATTTGGCCATTTCAGCCACAGGCATGCAGTTAGTATTAAGATCATTTAAAAACCTTCACAGTAATCCTTGCCATTAGATTAAATCCCTAAAAATGAAAATAAAATAAATTGTCACTATATAAACGGGGCCATTTTTTTTGACCCCCAAATGAAACGAAAACGAAAGATACATCAAGTGATAATAATATCCCAGGTGAGACCCAACTGGCACTAGCTCTGTTCAAACAAATGTCATAACTGATTTACTTGAGGAGATAATACAATGTTAAAATAGCACATTAAAATCCCTGTTTGTCACCTAATATTACGCTACCCCAATTTTTGCTTACGGTCACAACATTTTAACGAACTCTGTGGCCCGTATAGAATCGTAAGGAAATGATTATCTGTGTGTGTCTTCCCCTTAGTTGCCACAAGAACAGCCCTGAGCAATAGTTTAGAGCAAAATCCAAGATGTATGGGTAACTTCCTTCCTGTCTTGGACATGGAAAAACCTTAATGAAGTCATTCAATTCATATTGTAGTGCTAACATGAACATACATCGATGCCTGTCGAGAGAACCGGCGTCGGTGGTTGTCATCGCCAGTCACTGATCTAGCGTTGATAAAGAGGAGTCTCCGTCGAAACGGTCCGCGCAGTAAGTAAATTCTTTTTACTACGTAATTCGAAATCTGAAATCTTTTCAAACATATTATTTTACCGATCCGGATGAAACTTATCAATCAGGATAAATATTTTGCTACAACAGCGGTTTATCGATGTGCCGATTATTCTCGGGAGTAAAGGTCCAAGTACAAGCACACACACGTTCACAAGTCATTTCATCATGGTGTTTTTCACAGAAAAAGGCAACTTGGGATCCCAAGATGTGAGCTAATATTTTTTTAACCCGCATGTGAATTTGGTTGGTAACTTTACTAGCTGTATCTATCCTTCCTGTTTTAATCGGTTGATAGTAATGCAATTAATTACCTTTGGCCTGGACTCTAAATGATACATAATTAATTAAAATAATAATAATAATAGTAATATCCTCAAATAATAATTATGGTATTAACCTATGAATAAACAATACTCTTAATCACTATAATATTACCGCATTGATAATATAAAGATAGTTTTGATATCTTTAAGCGAACTATTAATAAAACTACAATAAATAGTTAATATTAATCGATGATAAAAGGAACACAATGAGAATAACTAATAACTAATGTAGTATACAAACAAATATAATACAATCAATAATCCATATCAAATAGTAAAAGGGAGTTAAAGTTTTACCAGTTCTAACTTTTCTAGCTCTGTTCATGACCCCTTCAGGAGACCGAACTGGGAATGCAAATATTTTCAATATTTCCGTCAATAACCGTAAACCTTTGTTAAACTCTTAAAAGCACCAATGTGTCCATTGATTGCTCCGAGGAAGGGGGTGCGCCTAGTCCTGTTGTAATGGGCAAATTCTCCCCCTCCTAATCTCCAAAGGAGCCCATCGGGCATAAGGTCGTTAAGAGCGACGTCGAAACGACGTTGGCCAACGTCGAAAACAGTCGACGGTTTTATAAATTACGTCGAAAATGCAAATTGAATTCCGAACGTTTTAAGAACGACTCAATCGATTTGGCATTTCGACAGAATAGTGTGTACATTCTAAAACTCTCGATGTCTTTTCGACGTTCCAAGCTTCGATTGCCCACTGGTAGGGCTTTGGTCGGATACTGCTGCTGCATTTTGGTGGGTACCGATGCTCGCCAAAAAATAATAATAAAGAGGGACTAGCTGTCATGCCGGCTACCGCTATGCGTAATCAAATCACAATAAGCAAGTTCTAGTCCACTATTGGGGTATCAAATTCCAGTGTGATTATACTGGTCCAATGATACATGAAACATTACCTAAATATAATTCTGACAAAATAACCCGAGTGTGTAATTCTCTTTCATAGCACACTTTTATTTTTCTTGTATATATATTGGCAATTCTTTTTATTTACGTCTTGAGAACAAGTCTGCAAGGGGTATAAAATTGTTTCACTGCAATTGGTCCCGTTAGAGGTATATTTTCGCTGAAACTAGTATAATTTTCAACTAAAAACTTGTCCCGTTCGAGTAATTTTCACTGAATATTAGCCCCGTTAGGGGTCGACTAACTTGCAGAACCGCCTGAACGATCATGGGTACCCAACAAACCGTTGAGAACCCCTGGGAGTGCGTCAACATGTACAACACGTCAATCATCTTCAGCCCCTCGGACAGTGTGAACTCATGTAGTTGGAAAGTGAATTCAACAGAGTTCACTGTGCGATGCCATCCCTCATTCAGGATGATCCTCATAATACGGGGTTTCTTAAAACTATATGACACAAAACAAATCAGAGTAGGGGTGTTTTTTTCTTGGACAAGTACTTCCCTCTTTCGTGTTTTTTTGTTTGTTAACATACAGCGGGCGCGTATCGCAAGCCATAAAGGCCATAACTTTGCCGCAACGCGTTTGTCTGGGCCATTTCGTCAACTCGTTGCGAGAAAAGAATGCAACGCGTTGCGACGTCGACCAATTAGAATAACGAATTCCTGTGACGTATTTCAAAAATTATACCCACAACGCGTTGCAAAGTTTCTACCAACGCGTTATGGAAACTCACAACGCGCTGCAAGCCTTCACAACGCGTTGCAAGCCTTCACAACGCGTTGCAAGCCTTCACAACGCGTTGCTTGCGAAGATTCACATTGCGTTGCGTCATAACGTATTGCCGCAACGCGTTGTGAGAAAGTAGGAACGCGTTGCCGAACCATTGCGGCACCGCGTTTGCGGCCTCGGCCAATCAAAATCATGAATTTCTATGACGTATTTAAAAAACAGATCCACAACGCGTTGCGGTAATACGTTATGACCCTTATATGGCCTTCACAACGCGTTGCAAGCCTTCACAACGCGTTGCGAGCTTCACAACACGGCGTAAACTTCACAACGCGTTGTGAAGGCATCAGGTCTTAACATATTGCCGCAACGCGTTGTGAAGGTTTGCAACGCGTTGTGAAGGTCGCAACGCGTTGTGAGATTTATATTTGAAATACGTCACAGAAATTCACGATTTTGATTGGCCGACACCGCAACGCGTTGCTACTTTCTCGCAACGCGTTGCGGCAATATGTTGTGGCCCTTATGGCTTGTGGTCCTTCACAACGCGTTGTGAAACTTGCAACGCGTTGTGAATCTCGCAACGCGTTGTGAAGGTTTGCAACGCGTTGCAAAGTATCTAACAACGTGTTGTGGGTCTATTTTTTAATTCGCACATAAATTAATGATTTGATTGGCCGACACCGCAACGCGTTGCCAAAATGTCGCAACGCGATGCTACTTTCTCGCAACGCGTTGCGGCAATACGTTATGGCCTTTATGGCTTGCGATAGGCGTGAATGGTCTTCAGTATCAAATATTGACTGCTATGAGGGGCATGGTGAAACTATAGGCCCAGGTGATCTAGAAACCATACTATGCCCCGAGGCGTAAGCCGAGGGGCATAGTATGGTTTCGAGATCACCGAGGGCCTATAGTTTCAACCATGCTCCGAATAAAAGCAGTCAATATTTGTTTTATATACCGAATATATAGATTTTTGTCATAACACAGGCTTATATCATGTGTAGCTCTTGAGCTGTAGGCCATGTTGTCATGGCGTGCATGCATGGTTAACAATTTTGTGTAACTTAGGGTCCAAAACTTGTCAATAATTAGCAATCAACCTTTATTGTGTTGAGGAAGTGATGTGTTGGAGTCCAAAACGGATCGCCGTAATCGACTTCTTGCCATTTTTTGTCGGCAAGATGTGTACAATTTTCCTTGCAGCTCCGAATTCCGAATTCAGCAACTGTTACAATCACCGCTTCAAGCATTTCCCTAACACGATGGGAAAACACACACACATCACGACTAAATGTGATAATTCCAACTTATATTTTGTTACAATCACCTATAACACAATGTTGTCTCTTGATTTATGCAGAAATCTTTGGATCTAGGTGCTTATCAACGGTCGAAAATCGTTTTCCAGCGACCCGTCAAACCTGAGTACCGATGCCATGGGCGCAGCCATTTATTTCCAAAAAGCAACCAAAGCGCGACGCCGGGCGATGGCGCTATGACAGATCGCTGTATAGGTTTCAAGTACGAGCAGTAAAAAACCAACCTCAAAGCTAGAATAGGCACTGATGCTGCGAGATTCAGCCATTTCCCTTGCTCTTGTTTGTATCCCCGGTTTGTATCAGACTTTACACTACAGCACAGACTCCCACATACGAGTAAAACAAAATACTGTCTGCTTATATTCGTCTCTTACACCAGCTTCACTATGTACATCATAATACGGCGGATCAAGTCCGTACAGAAGTATTATGTTGGGGAAAGAGGTGTTGTCCAGGGATAGGTCATGAATGAGATGCCCCGCTCTCCCAGGGAATAGTTCATTTTTGTTTCAATTCTTGAAGCTAGTTGAATTTATGCCTCCACTTTTACCACTCAGCATGACAGGGATCTAATATGAGGTATATAACAGCCAATAGACGCAGCCCAAATTCACCACTCGAATTGCCGTACGTCATTGTGCGCGTTGTTACACAAGATGCCCAATACCCCCCCCCCACCCCACCCCCACCCCTCCGATTACACATAGACTTGATTAAAGGATATGACCATGGGACGTGGAACCAAATAACCACGGTAATAACAATCTGTATTCCCCATCTGGGGGCTAACAGGGAAAACAACTGTAAATTCATAATAAATTATTATGGAAGCGATCACATAACTGTCTGTTTCCCGCACATAAATTGGCACATTTTCGTAAAAATAATATAAATATGCACCTCAATTTCTTTTTCCAAATATCAGAGACCATGGATATTATAGACTTCAGCTACCATGAGCTAAATTATTCCAATGGGCCGGGTATGTATGGGCCATTGTTAAACAGTTTACCACCTCCACGATTCGGGTTGAGTGACAAATCCCGTCCTCTCTCAACAATACACTAACAGTTCATTTAATAATATCGGTCGTTGACACTAAATTTTCTTCTGAAAACGCGTAAATTGAATAGAATGAAGTTAAGCAATAGTTACGGATTTTGGTTCTGCCCCAAATTTTTTAGGTCAAAGCTTGCCAGCAACATTCTCTCATGATGTTTGTTCATGTTTCTCCTTTTCTAATAATGATGAAATCTGGCCAAAAGTTCATTGACACGCAACTATAGAATGCTCACTATTATTTATCTGTGATGAGGTTTAATTATTTGTCCTGAAAGTACTCAGTCGAATTGGAGAGCGTAACAGCTGAAATCTCTTCACTGCCGACAATATAACAATGGTCCTGCACCCCAGATGAAGGAATTTGAAGTGGTTTTTCTACACCGCATACCGGGCCGGTGATTGAATATCTTAACTCCATGTTTGCTGAAGTCTATTTGTATCCACTATTCCCCTGATATTGGGGTAATGAAATTGAAGTGACATTTTTTCTTTTTCAAGAAAATGTGCCAGTTTTATTTGTGGGAACAGACGATTATATGATTTTTTAATAATTAATTAGGAATTTTTTACACTTGTTTTTTTCCCCTAGCCCCCCCATGGTAGACTACAAAAACAACATCATAGAAGGACCATGTCCCATCACTAATAGCCTGGCACGAATATTTTAATGTAAATGACCGTTTTATGGGATTACACTATTTTGCATCAGGGTTAATCCACAAACCCCGACGGATTTGAATCAATAAATTATTCCAAATCCATCATGATATTACTAAGATACCATGCCCAATCGAGTAGGTCGTGTCCTACCCACCTGGGTGTCTTCTTTTCCTGCTAATATTTGAAACACGACACTCTAAAAGTATCTTAATCTTTTAACCTAGTTAGCATTAGGCCCCACTGCGTAGGCATATACTTTGCTATATCATTCAGTCATACAATATAGTTGAATATCTAAATTTTATCTTCGCAATATTGCGGAGTAAATATATCAAGAAGAATTAATATATATTCAAGATATCTTTCAATGTCAACCCCATTACAATACAGGACTTCCCTGTCGATAATAGTAATTTCATTAGAATAGACTTATATCGAATTGTAACAAAATTCCGGGTCAGGTATTTTTCGTTATGGTACCTTTGAAAAAAAAATGTTACTACATCAACAATGAAAGATCAGATCATCTCAAGTCAGCTTTCACCGGCTCTGGAGAAGAAAAAAAATTGTGCAACCCTGATAAATCAATCCAATTTCCACACAGTTCAAACGATTAAATGAATAGAGCGTCGCAATTTCCAGAATTCATTCAATTTCTATAAAAAAAAGTATCGGATTAGGAGATAAGGTACCAAAGCAAGCCTGAAAGATTCAGGTGGTTGTTTGTGCAAGGAATTCGTTTTCATTCAAATGTACCATTCCTGTTGGGCAATGAATGAGATGATCAATAGCTTGATGTCAGGGCGCAAACTATGTCGCTATTCTTTCATTAACCGTGTTTTTTTTCGTTCGGAATAACGCTGCAGCTTAAAAAAACCTTTCAAACAGCTTTTAAAACCGGGCAACTAAACCCCCGGGCCAACACTCCACAACAGCAACAAGGTATAGAGGACGTTAATATCAGTGGACCTTGGACTTGATTTCAGTAAGGGTCCTTTTCATTATGTCATTTTTGTCATGCCATTATCATTAAGTATATATCGTCATTGAGTCAATTGTGTCTTAAGATACTTTGGAAACTCCAGCTGCAACTTTTAATCTATATACTTTTGTGCTATCTTTAGTAGACAGCTCCTGCGTGGGCAGAAAATACCATTCATGATAGAATACCATTTTCAAAATTATAAAATTGACATTTTTAAGAGTTAACATTTGAAAGAGTCTGTCTTATGTTGTGACAATGCATAATATTCCGTGCAATTCAATACACAGCTAGAAAGCACAGTCATGTTAAATTTGGGGATCAACATGATTAATGAGACAATAATTTGTCATTAACATAACACGCATAATCATTACAGTATGGAATTTTCAGTATAAACAGCTGACGCTCATTACATTTTATACTTTCAGATGAACCAATCTTTCTGATTTATGACAATGCAAGACCACACGTCAGAACATAGCTGCCAGCAGGGGCTAATCCTAACATCCAAATCAGACGGCTTGGCCGTAATTTATATGTGACTGTAATTTATCATTTTTAAACTGCATAATATTGTAAAATTCGGGGTTAACATGGGGATATGATTGTATGGACCACCTACCTTCATCAAAATATTGGGTGATATATGCCCCATCCCCCGGGATTTACGCCTATGATGCAATGACAAATGTCAATGCATGATTATTATGCAATCATATTCCTTCTCCCATACTAATCGTATATGAATCCGCTTCATTATACATAACAATAATCTTTAGATATGGATATTGCAATTTTTGCACGCCTTGATTTATTATACGCGCTGTTTCGTTTTGTAGTATGTTGGATGAATACATTTGATATATTGAGTAGAATTAAAATTCTGCAGTCCTAGTGGTTTATTTTTATATGGCGCAAACGAATTACCAATGCACTCTGTCCTTCGGAAGAGACGTGAAGTCGTCAGACTCTATGTAAAAGAGTCACACATACATAATCATCACGGTCAGTTTCTCATAAAGAGCAGGTACAATGACAGTAATGGCGTACTCCATTGTGATATTAGACAGAAGCAGTTGCTTCACCAACTTTGGCGTATTAAATGAGAAATAGATTGATATATTTAATGTAATTAAAGGCCATGGCAGCTTGTAAACGTTCGTCATTGTTGTATTATATTCTGACTGTTGTATTTGTTGTTTCTTTACAGAAAGAGAGGGAGGGATGCATTGTTATTATGTTGCTCATTTTTGTTTTTGTTTCATTTACTGTTTACATCGTCTGAAATCAAGTGTGTAAAATTGTATACAAATATGGATTAAGTGACGCATTGATAGGTAAAATGAAAACAACACACCAAATGTACATCTCCAGTGAGAGGGAAATCAACCCAGTTTTGGGACAAAATGCCCATGCATGTGATAGGCATCCAGCACAATAAGTTAGGTAAAACAACGGCCATCATGCGCAGTGCCATTATCATCTCGTTCTTTTTCTGAATACCTTGAGCCGCTCTGCGTGTTTTACACACAGAGAAAAAAATAACCGTGTACAAAACCGAAATTACAGAGCACAGAGAAAAATTGAGCCCAACAAAAACAATGATGGAGAAAACCCAGGATATTGCAAAGCCTTCGGCGATGGATACTCTGAAAGTACGTCCATTAAAGCTGTTTTCAATGTGGCTTAGCGTATCATTGTAGCTTGAGGGTCTAGTTACTAGAGGTAATCCAATGCAAACATCAGATAGGTCATAAAAATCAGAATCTGGTCCAGCAAGTAGTGAAGCAGACAAACTTATAGAAATTGTAATCAACCAAATCCCCGCAGCCGTAAGAGACGCTGATATTTTCTTAAAGTGTCTCTCACTGAAAGGAAATACAAGAACTAGGTACCTGTCTATTGTAATTATTGTTACCAAACAGAGTGAAGTTTCGTTTGAAAGAAGGGCGAGAAAAGCTGCTATCCTACACCCAATGCTTACCCGCCACTCGTCTGAATACTTGAAATAATCATCGCCAAAATAAACATCAACAACTGACAAGAATATCATATATATACCCATCAAAAGATCAGAAAATGCCAGGTTTCCAATCAAAATAGCCTGCACGATTTGAACATCAGTCTTTTTCTCCGATATTAATCTGAAGAAAAACACAAACACATTTCCAAAACAACCACCGAATCCCAATATCCACATAAAGATCCTTAGTACTTGATTTTGCATCATACTTCCACACTGAAAGAGAATTGGTTGGGCTTCTACAGTAATGCAGTGATCCAGGTGTTTGAAATAACAACACATGCGGTGATCGCTAACAAATCTGAAAAAAATGGATCACAGCGGTAACAAATGAAGCGGAAAACAAAGTTTTGAAAAAATAGCAAAAAAGATGAAATCAAGATTTTAAAAATTATGACTACAACGACGACGCCGATGACATTTATGATCGTAAAGATGTTGATGAACTTGATGATAATAATAGCCAACATAATAGCCTGATGATGATGATGATAATTATAATAATAATAATAATTATTATTATAATTATAATAATAATGACACATTATAATGTGAACACAGCAATCCGCATACTCACAATGTGGTTAGATTCTTGATTCCGTCAAATGCTTTAATTCCCACATCCACGTCATTTTTTACATTATCGTGTGGCAAGAAGACCCTTTAAGAGAAAACATATTCGACATTGCTTACTTCGTATCATCAGGAAACAAAACATAATGGGGATCAAACCGTTCTAATGAATAACAAACCATAACTGATACAAATCAATACAAAATGTAAATACACCGTTCTATGCTTTCCGCAAAGGAAGTAAATGACGCCTTTCGGACCTAGAGTTACCTACATATTTAATTTGATTTAAAATGCAGCGCTAATAATACCGAGGTTGTCGGTTCGAATCCGATCACGGTGACATATTTTTCGCAACATTTGCATTCGCTGGCCAAAGTGGAGAAATAAGTAGTTTAAAATTATTGTGAAATGTGTTATGTAGATACGTTGTAATGCTTCCCCATAGGAAAGTGATGGATACCTTTTGAACTTATAGCCATAGATTTAATATATCGCCTTTCCATCGACCCCGTGTGAAGAACTGGTGAGTCCCGTGGTGTAGAGTCCCAAAGTCCGTCTGTCTATGTCGAACATCGATAACCGCTGTAGCAAAATGCTTATCCAATTACTCGCGCATGTGTCAGATTCATAGTGGTCGACATGCATAGTGGGTAGTGTTTGGTAACAACAAGCAATGATTTAGGGAATAAAGCACATCAAGCGTAACAGAGTGCCAGAAAGTAGACATTCTAATTTTACATGATAACACTTTCATACTTACTGATGTAATTTGAAAGATCGGCGTAAAAAGCTACAAATCCCATGTTTCTTGATAATTGTTAATGCTGTAAGGTTTTTTTTAAATGAAAGGTCGATGAGTGGTTTGTACTCTCCAATCATGTATGAAGCTGATCCTTTCTCAGCTAAAGCAACTGCTAAAGGGGAGGAATTGGGGGAGAGGATCTCCAAGGAAAAGATCAAAACCTGGCACACTTTAATTGTTTCCTTCAGGCGGACATCTTGAATTTAAAAATGGCTGCCGTTATCAACATATTTCGCTCTATATCTGGACTTCTGAGCAACATAGAAAGCTCAAGTTGGCAGCAATACCCATGACTGTGATGTCAAGGAAAACAAATATCACATTCAGAAAATCACAGATTGTTTCCTTCAGGCGGACATCTTGAATTTCAAAATGGCTGCCATTACCAACATATTTGCTCTATATGTGGACGTCTGAGCAACATAGAAAGCTCTAGTTGGCAGCAATACCCATGTTTGAGATGTCAAGGAACACAAATAATCACAGATTGTTTCCTTCCGGCGGCCATCTTGAATTTCAAAATGGTTGCCGAGCAGTCTAAGGCCCCGAACTGTCAGTAGGGTATATAAGCCCTGTGACAGTTGGTTTTCTTGGTCATACTCAAATAGTTCCTTTAGGGTCGGAAATTGCATTACTGCATAGGTGTGATTATGGAATTTCTCCTCGCTCCCACCCATTGCATAGAATGTGCAGGTGTATGCAGTGGGTGACCGGCGCCTCATGGTTCGGATAGTCATGTAAAGCTGTTGGTCCCGTGTGTCAGAGGAGTCAATTCTGAATAAGTAAAAAGTTGCAGACCTCGTCGATAAGAGTAGGGGATCATCCCGGGTCTGTTACCTGCACTCATCACGATAGGTATCAGAGTCCCTTCCAACCCGCACTGGGCCAGCGTGGAAGGGTAGGCCTTAATCTAACATGGTAACATGTTGAGGCTTTCGTTCTGCAGTGGACTGACATAGCTGATGATGAATGGATGAACTTCGCCCAATATCTGGACTTCTGAGCAACATAAAAGGCTCCATTTGGTGGCAAAACCCAGGTTTGTGATGTTATTGATATTGATGTTGCGGCAGAGTGTCACCGTGAAAGAAAAAGGCTAAGGGACCACCCCCAACAGAAAAGGGTGCTGGAGACATGGCAAATCATTTAGCTAATTGACAAGCTGAATGGTTTACAACGTACCGCCAGGGTTAAAGCCCCGGATTTGAAGTCTGTGCTTCCTCAGTCAACATTGGTCTCTAACAATTCAGATGATGGATTGGTCCTAAAACCTAATGGAAGGTCCAACCCTGATATTGACAAAAGGTGCATGGACTACTTTGCTAAACGTAATGCTGCTTTCATCATCAGCACATACAACGTCCAGACACTATCAACAACAGCCAAGAAAGAAGAAATTGTACATGAAACACAACTGTATGATATTGATGTCATCTGCATACAAGAACACCGCATTGTGCACAACAAACATCTACTACAGGAGAATACCCATGGCTCTGCACTTATTACAGCCTCTGCCTGGAAGAATAAGAAAAATGCAGCTACAGGAGGTGTGGAGTTTACTCTCAAGCCATGTGCCAAACTTGTCAACTGAAGCTTGCACTGATGGGCAATCCTGAAACAGTCACTTGCTGCTACCATCCAGATGAAATTGGCTCTCTCTTTTACCACTGACTGTCCACTGCCACCGGTGCAGTTCTAGCTCATAATCTTCTGTGCATCCCTGGCGAATGCGGTGCTAGACTAAGGCCTGGGGACAAGCTGTTCGCGTGCAGAGGCAGGTCCAGCGGAAGTAGGGTGTGTGAGGGAATTCGTGAAACGGTTTTTAGCCTTGTTACCACTGGCAGCAAAATCCAAAATCAAGCAATTAGACTGTGGACATACCGTCGCCCAAATGGAGAACTTGTCCAGCTGGTCTACATTCGGGTCAGAGAGGGGTGGATTAACAGCATTAAGAACTCAAGAGCCTACAACAATTTTGAAGCTGTTAAGTCTGATCATAGAATTGTCTCTTGCAGGAGCAGGATAAGTTACCGTCAGAGTAAACCCCTCCTAGAGATCCCATGAAAACAATTGACTGGAGAAAGGTAGTGGGAGATACAAAGCTCTACGAGCAGTATACTGTAGCAGTAAATAACAGGTTCGACACTCTTGTTGATGAACTTGAAGATTAGAGCCTCAGCAGAGTATATGAAGCCGTCACTTCAGCCAACAAAGAAATTGCACCAGAGATGCTACCTAGAAGGAAAAAGAAGACTACTGCCTTTGCCATCAAAGCCAGAGTAAAACTGGAGACTGTAGCCAAGAAGCACCGTACTAAATCCACCAGATGCTCCGAGGAGAACCTTGATGGCACTAAGGCTGCACTTGATGATGCTTACACCGTGGTGCTTGAGTACAAGGATGAAGCACTTGACACTCTACATCTCAAATACAAACATTGCTGCTGCCTGGGAGGCACTGAGGGAGCTGACTGATAAGAAAGCTACCCAACCTATAAGAACCAAAGGTGAAACAACTGAAGAGAGTTTCGACACATGGTTTCAGTTTCCACTTTAGTTCTCTACTTGGCAAACCAAACCAGTTCAGAATAACACTAACAAAAAAAAAAAAAAAAAAAAACTTATTTCTTCTGAAGTCGTTAGCCTTCCGTTTTTCTTGAAAAGCCTTCCATATTAAACTTCAAAATTTCATCTTTCTGGCAGTACCACTCCTATATGTCGACTTTTTCTGTACACTGTCGACTTTAAGGTTATATTTTGTGTGTAAATTTAGTATCTGAAAAGTTCACACTAACATTTACTGCATGGCTGTTAGTATTGATTATTCAGCATCCCATTCAACACCCAATTACCACCTATTGAAAAGGGATTAAGAGCATGGTCATAAAACGTTGAAGATTGTGGATTTCAATTGAGTGCTGTGAGATCAATTGAACTTTTGACCTACTGGTCACTGTTATTAAATTTTAAATACATAAGAATATTCATTGAAATTAATTACAATGATTTTTATGTTTTCATTGATTACTTAATATCTGACAGTTGATTCTCTATTTATATTATCATGTACTGATAACAAATAATAGAGTTGTGTAATATTTAACATTTCATAGTCAAAAAGTAGTTGTGCACGAGCCTAATGAATTTCTTTACAGATAGCATTGAGGCTAGTTACAGTGTGTGCTGCCTGGGAGGCACTGAGGGAGCTGACTGATAAGAAAGCTACCCAACCTATAAGAACCAAAGGTGAAACAACTGAAGAGACTTTCGACACATGGTTTCAGTTTCCACTTTAGTTCTCTACTTGGCAAACCAAACCAGTTCAGAATAACACTAACATTGATGAACCTTTCTTCAATCACAAGATAGCAGACGCCCTTCATATCAAGACTGGACCTTTCTCTATAGAGGAGCTTCTGATCTGCCTGAAGAAACTGAATAACACCAAGACCCCTGGTCCCGACAACATTCCTGCAGTATCTGGAAGAATCCACTTTTTCATGATAAACTGTTGGAATTTTTATAACGACACCTACTTGGGAAACAAACCAGCTTTATATTAACATCGTTCATCACTCATCTACCAAAGAAATGTGACCTCCAACTACCCCAAAACATTGCAGAGGAATCACACACCTCTAAGATCTACAACTCAAAGCTGCTCAACAGAGTCGTTTCTTACATAGATCCCGAAACCAGAATGGTTTTCATAAAGGCAGATCAACACTACCTCAGATACTTGCCCTCAGAAGGATCATAGAAGAGTTCAGAATTTCCAAGAGAAAAGCTTCAATTGTGTTTGTAGACTTTTCCAAGGCAGTGTCAACAGAGATGTAATGCTGCATATTCTTACCAACTATGGTGTCCCAGACGAGACTTTCAAAGCAATTGCCATCATGTGTGTTGTGCAGACCATGGATGGAACCACAAAGGAGTTCCCAACTACTACTGGAATCCTCCAAGGAGATACTCTTGCTCCCTATCTCTTTGTAATCGTGGATGATTACATCCTCAGACAGTCTTTACATCATGAATGACAAGGGACTCACCATCAAACCCAAGCGTTCTAGACGTCACTAAAGTCAGCTCCTCACAGACCTTGACTATGCAGATCTAGCTCTAACAGCCGATCTTATGTGGTGCACAAGATCTACTAACATTACTTGAGAATGCTGAAGATAAAGTCGGCCTACATCTAATGTCAAGAAGACGGAATATATGACCGTCAATGAGGAAGATAATCATCAACCTATCTGCACTACAGACGCTACCCAACTCAAAGAGGTCAGAAACTTCGAGTACCTGGGGTCCTTTGTTGCCGACAGCAAGAAAGACTTCCTGTCACGCAAAGGACAAGCTTGGAATGCCTGTAATAAACTACACCACCTATGCACAGCTGTTTGAGAGTCTCATTTATTATGACAAAACGAGAATAAAACAAAAAATATCAACGGCGACACACTTTTGACAACTGATTTTTAGTATTTATACCAGTATCTACATCCTGTGTAAATTTGATGAAATTTCATTGCGGGCAAACGTGATTTTACACGTCTTTCTATGGGAAATAGGCATATAGAGGGCGCTATAACATACAAATTATAAGCTTTGTAGGCCCGCAATGGATTTTTCTGATTTTTGAGGTGGTGATAGCTCTTGCATGTCCCTACTGATATCAGTTGTCAAAATTGTGTCGCCATTGTTTAAAATTGCTCTAAAAATAAAAGAGACAATTTGCATGGGGTCAAACAGCTGTGTATGGCAATCTGGTATCTCCGATTCAACCAAGCTGAAGTTCTTTAGAGCCTGTGAAGAGAGTGCCCTGTTATATGGATCTGAGAACTGGTCTATGAAGAAAGAGCTACAGGATAATCTGGATGGCACCTATACACCAGGCTTCTTATGCGAGTACAAAACATATCTTGGTACAGATATGTGGAGATATCCCTCCAATCTTATCTTCTGTTGCCCAACGCCGAGCACAATTTGCCCTCACTGTTATCGTGCGATTGATCAAGTAGTCTCGGCCATCACATGTTGGAGGTTATCATGCCCAAACAGGGGTCGTCGCCCCTTCAACTACATTGATGTGATTGATCGAGACATGAAGCAGGATCCATCTGACATCCCTACCTTACTGACGGACAGGAACATTTGGCGCTACATGGTGAACAGCATCTCGCCTGCAGCCGCTAGATAGATAGATAGTTATGGATATTGGTTTTAATACTTGAAATTGAACTGGAACTAATGGAGAGCAATGACATTGAGACCTATACAAACTTATTAAAACACCCAGAGCTATGGCTCTCCCAGGATTCCATGATTTTAAGTGTTTGGGCTAAAGTATATGTAAAAAATAGTCGCCAAATGGAGCATCCGTGTTCCCAGAAGCCAGATATGTTTTTGGGGGGAGGCAAGCGAAGTATAAGTTAAAATGGCAGCCATTTTGAAATTCAAGATGGCCACCAGAAAGAAAGAAACAATTGGTGACTTTCTGGATGTAAATATATGTTCCTTGAAATCCACAACATGGGTGGTTATTGTCACCAATGGAGCTTTCCATGTTGCTAGAAGTCCAAATAGTGGGGCGCCGAAGTATAGTTGAAAATGGGCGGCCATTTTTAAATCAAGATGGCCTCCTCCTGAAGGAACAATCTGTGAACTTTATGGATGTAATAGTTGCATTCACTGAATCACCAAACAGGGGTTGGCCACCAGCTTGAAGCCTTCTATTTGATCAGAAGTGCAGATATAGAGCAAAATATTTTTTAAAATGGCGCCATTTTGTGAAATTCAGTTAACTTCCTGAGGGAACTACGCACTTTCTGGGTGTGTGGTAGTTGAGTTGTGTCATTGACAACCACACACATTGGTATTGCCACCAATTTGAGCCCTTCTACCGTGCTCATAATTCCAGAAATAGAGCAAAAAATATGTTGAAAATGCAGCAATTTTGAAAAACCAAGATGGCCGCCAAACGGAAGGGATAAAAAATGGTAAACCATTTGATTGGATTTCTAGGACCATTATCTACAGTTTAAGACCAAAAATTCCAATTGTAGCAAAAAATGCCAACAAATCTCAAACCATCAACAAACCGCCCCATGCTAACAAGTCAAGTACTCAACCCTAACTCAACACAGGGAGGATTGTTTTGAGAAGGGTTTGGTAAACAGGAGTCGTGTTCGTTGGGGGCCGATATCAGCTAGCGTATGACACTGGTAATCCACGATGCCTACTCCATATTAAGATTCTGGAAATCACCAAGGACATCCGCTTGAATGAGCACCTTTTGTTCAATATCTATACCAACGGACCAACCTAGGAGTGCAGCACCTCCTGGTGTTTTTATCTATGCAGTCGATCTTCGAGTTAGCGCACAAAATGCGGACTTCACAGTTGTCGAAGAGAGACTCTGCAAGCTTTGATGAACTCACTCTTATTATGAGGAAAAATCTCCGAAGTGGTAAAATCCATCCAAGGACCACAGATGTGTGCATTCAATCTACGCAACCGTTGATGAAGCCAACCGTCAGCTTAAAGTAAAATGGTCGGGAAGACCCCTGGAGCGCTGTGATAATCGTTTAAAGGGGGGGCGGGTACCGTGACGCACTCTTGATAAGACCCACATCAAGAAGACGACGAAGTAAGTGTTGTAAAGTATGTTCACGCAATAACATCTGGAACAAACTCAACTGGAAGCAAGATGGGGCGCGGGTGCTCGCCCACATACCCTGAGATCGACGGACCTGCCCTGTGCTACTCAATCATGTCCAGAGTATGCTTGCCCGTATGGGAATGATCAACCCATTTGCGATTTAAATTAAACTTTTTGAAAACTTCTTTTTTGGGGGTGGTTGGTATCAACTCTAGAACACACAAATTACATATATTTAACACAAAAGTCCCAGTTTTAGGACAAATTTTGTATTTTTACGGTGTGTTGCAAAAGTACACGTCATTTTCCCGTAGAATTTGTACAGTAACGGTTTAGCAACGTCCACGATGAAAATGGTTTGTTTTGTTTTCAGCACATAAAGGATAAATTATTTTTAATGTTACAATCTGTTTACGTAAATGAATGTGTGCACATATTCAGCAGAATTGGCTCTGCTTATTTGATTTAAAAAAATTCTCAGCCGACTTCAGTTGTGCCGGGGGAGGCGTGTCCATGGAGACTACCCAACTAATGGAACTCATCAACGGCTGGGGCGATTTGGAATTTTTTTGTTGTATGAAAAGAAGCGCATGTAAAGTCAGACAATTACAAAAAGACGAAAAAAAAACCCTGCGTAAGCGGACACAAAATTACGATGCGACGCATACTACCGGGCATTTAACATTTATGGCTGGGAGGAAAAAATCTGGGCATAGCGCTCTCTAAAGATAACGTTTTTTTCCGTATAATTTGAGTGCAAGCTTGGACACAAAATTTTAGGAGCGGGGGGAACTAGCCAGAATTGAACATATCCGGTACAAATGTTTGGTTTAATGTAGACAGCCTGACCGGGAACCTGAAACACAATCTCTAGTGCCGCAAATTGGTCGTTAGTGCCGTTCTGTAATAGGGATGTTGTCAAAGGAATTATTAAATATTAAATGATTAAGTGGTATCGTACAGTGTTTTAAGTTCAGATGATCCGTTGAAACTTCCGTCATCAATCGGGGACAATGAATGAAACAGTCACGAGAAATCTGAAAATAGTGAATTCAATGCAAGCAATAAGTTACGTAAAAAGTAGATTTTTTTTACTTGTATGAGTTCATGAAGGGCCAGCCAAAAAATCCCAAGTTCAGACGTTCGCAATTGGTTTTTTTTAACACGAAAAGCGAAAGCTGTACGAAAAAAATCTGAATTTTTTATATGTTGTCAAGGAATATTTCTTATTCCAAAAACCGTGGATTGAAGAATTAACTCCACTGGAAGGGTTATTTCTGAATGGTTTGCCATTTACCCTCGTCTTACCAAGAATTTTTTTGTAACACGGTTTACAGGGGGCGGGGGGTGGTTACCACCCCCCCTCGGAAATTTTTTTTAAAGCACACGAGGCTTATGTTGTGGATACCAGTGGATAGTTATGGTCCTCCTTTTTCCGTTTATACCAAAATAAGTAACAACATACTAGTATTGCGTCACAATGACGCATCAAGTACGCGAGTTTCAGCGGTAGTCAATTGGCATTTTCACAGAAAATAGGCCGAGTAAAATCCAATTTTGCGCAAAAAAAGTAGGAATATTCTGTTTTAATGCGGTTTTCAGCTTAAATGATGGGCAATGGACTAGTTTTACATAAATATAGTTTTAGCGCCATACTGTGCATAATAGTTTTCAAAAATCCATCATAAAATATCCTGGGGTGGCGGCAAAACAAACCCCTTAACCTTCGACTTGACGGCATACCCTAAACCCGGTGAAGGTACTACCTTCAAATCATAAAATTTTTTTTCCTCCAAAAGACCGGCATGGATGACGTGTGATGGAGAACGATTACCTAGAAGCTTTTTTTACGATTTTTTTTAGCGTTTAGCGCACCGGGCGAAGTGTTCGGTAGGGGGGGGGGTGGTAACCACCCCCCCCCCCCCCGGTAAAGAGAAGGTTAATAACCGAAACTGAGGAGAGGTAATGTAGGTCATGGGAACACCCATTGACCGACCCCCACATCAAAGCACCAAATTCGTTTGTGGTTTGCACTCCGTATTGTTGTATTCTTTGACATTTTTGGTTTGAATGGCATAATGAATTAGGCTTGGGCGCCACCGCCTGTATGAGTGTCGGTAATGTTTCGCCCCCCCCCCCCCACACTTTGATTTTACCCTGACGCCGCCCCTTGACACTACAAATAATTTTGTATACACTATACCTTTAAATAAAAACTGTTTCGTGTGTTACCAAATACATTCCTTTTGGATTAGTTAATATTAACGCCCCTTTTACTGAGTGGGGGCGGCGACGGGGGGGGGGGAGTTGTCAATCCCCTATTTTGAGCTTTCCCCGCTATATCAAATAAAAATATCCCCAAAATGATTCACTTTTGAGACAAAGATTGCACTTTTTTGGGTTTGTGCCTCCGCTGAAAGAAGCCGAAGATGGTAGCGCTCCACATTTATACAAAACGGAACTAATATTATTCTTTCTTGATTTTATGTATTCAGAAGAAAAAAAGTGCTTTCTTGTGGGATTGAAAGACCAAGACAGTAGCACGTATGTGTTGAATATCCTAAATCCTTGCTTTAATTTTTAAATTATAATAACTCTTGGAAAAAGATACATTTCTAGGGCCATCCAATACATTTTGAATATCATGTTTCTACTTCGCATTATTCGCTATTCAAAAAAAATGCGATTCAACGTAGTAAGGATTATTGCGACGGAATATAACATAATTTCATGAAGCTTAGTTGTAGTGGCTACAATTTTGTTGCAAACTTGATAACGATATATTTATAAAGAGATTTCCAGTGAAATTATTCTTACAGTTCCGTTAGCCTTGGTAAGACACGCATGAAGCCGTTGCCTATATCAGAGATGTTATTACCAGATAGATCTCTGTCAGGAAAAGAAAACAAAAATGAAGGCTAGGAAGCCTACCGCCAAAGTAGCAAACAAACTTAAAAACATTAAAAAAAAAAAAAAAAAAAAAAACATCAATTTAAGCACGCCTCCAGAACACAGTTAAATATGGGAAGAAGTACACTTTTAAGATGCGGGAGGAAACCGACCCGTTATCGGAGATGGTTAGCAATGTGACGTAAAATCGCATTTTCTTTTGCCCTCCCCCCCCCGACTAGACCATTTGTTTCTCTTCCCCCTAAAATCACGCTCCATCCCCGCTCCAAACGCACGGAGAATCTTAAGGGAGTGCTCCTATTAACAATCTACGCTCCCCTTTTTGCATAAGCTCAAAAAACGAAATAAAAAGCCCAACCATTTGGCACTGATTCCCTAAAAATGTTTACGCCGGTTAGAGAGAGAGAGAGAAAAAAAATGTCTACATACTTGTTTGGCTATATTATTTACAAAAAATGACAAATCCACAATGACATGAAACGGACGACCAAATTTGGGACTTTCTATTAGAACACTTTTGGCTTTGACACTGCATACAAATTAGACCAAATTTGCTATTTTTGAGTTCTGCGCAAAATGACTTTCATTTTTGAGTTATTAATATTATGAAAATCCCTCAACGGGATTTTAAGGTTATCTATTCTCGGGTTTAGCCGTACAACTATACGAGAGTGTGGGTGCCAATCGTGTACACCCGCATTCAGTACGGAAAATAAACCCCAACTCGTTCTAACCTCATCTGCATTGCCAAATTCATTCCCATTGAAAAATGTGGGGGTACACGATTTGGCAGTCCTCTATGGGATAAATAGGGAACACTCCTAGTGGGTTACATTCACCGGGGGTGTCAAAACCGTTGTATTTGTTTCCAATAAGGGTGCAGGATCTTCACGGGGAAAGCCATTTGAAGACGGACGAAGGAGAAGAAGAGAAAGCAATTATGCGAAAATAGTCTATAGCTACGTATTTCCTGGTTCCCACAAACTCTATTCTTGCATCGTAAACTTTAACCGTTAACAACCGTTACATCACTTTACACGCCGGACGAGTTTCATTTGTTCCAGACTTTTTCACTCACATTTGTTAAATTTGTGTGCTTGCTACACTTACAGAGATGTAATATTCCATATTCCACTGAATGTGTCCTCGTTATTCAAACGATGGCATTATTGCTAAGCGATCGGTTAAGGAGAAAAAAAATATTGTAAAGGTATTGTTTTCCTATTAAAGGGAACAAAGCCTAAGCAAATAATAAAATTCCTATTTTAAATCACTATATTTAAATTAATTCTTTTGATATATTTTTACAAAGAAATCTTGATATTACTCAACCAGCTCTAGATTGGAGGACCTGATTCAAAGCGTACTAGTAATTAGTCTAGGCTTCTGAAACCAATATTAAATGCTTTGTATTTTCTGCCACTTTCATGTTGTTATAATGGAGGGGGCTTCAAAACCAGCAACAGTAGCAAAAAAGTCGAGGGTTATCAATTTATGGCGCATTATGTTAAAACTAGGTCGATTACCACGGGGTTACGTTTTCGCGGTTCTCTTCTGGGTTCGCGGTCTTTGACCGTGAATGACCCTTAATGACCTTGTAGGGACGTTTAATTTTAAAAGGGGGTACAAAAAAATCGACTCTCCCACCCAAGTTTCATGTCCATAAACCAACGTTTCCCCCATTTGACTCCTTTGCCTTGAATTGACCCCTGAGGCCTTTGATACCATAACAAGTAAAAATTCGG
>JAMKCH010041346.1:0-14316 GCA_023653785.1 Ophioderma brevispina
GACTAAGATGGAGAGATTGAATTAGGATATAATATACAAATATATACTGACATGAGAGACTCTTGTTTAAACTATGGACCCGAGGTGACTGCAATAGTGCTATTTTGCAGTTACCGAGGGACCATAGTTTGAACAGGAGGCTCGAATAAAGGCAGTATATATTTGTTTTATATACGTCATTCATATATTCATTGTTCATTGATTGGTTAAAAGATTTTATAAAACAATGAGGTAAAATTGAGATTTAGCCTAGCCTAGTCTAGCCAAGCCCTAGCCTAGCCTACCAACATGACCCATGCCGGCAGTCAATATTGCAGTGTTGTTGTTACCCTACTTACAGACTAAACCCCATCAAACATGGACAGGCTGTTCTTAATCTGCTTTTTAGTGTTCACACTTTCATGTCATTTCTTGATCACTTAACAGCTGGAATCTTGGCTGATTTGTAGCCGTACCATCACTGCATTTTCGCGTGTATCCATGTTGACAATTTGTTTTGATGATCATGCTACACAGGGCTGACATTGTGCTAAAATTGGAAGCCGTAAATAGTCTTTTTTGGAAGCCGTAAATAGTTCTTTTGAGAGCCGTAAATAGTTCTTTTGAGAGCCGTAAATAGTCTTTTTCTGCACAATGGTATGTTTATATTTGATCATGTGGTCCACTTTTAACCAATCAATGAACAAGAATATATGTATATGAATGACGTATATAATACGAGATAAGGTTAGGGGTTTGTAATGAAAATGAAGATGAAGATGCTGGATTAAAATGGAGGTTGGATTACGTTCAGGGATCATGACGTAACTTGCCCTATACTCTGTAGAAGGTAAGATTAGTATGAAAAAAATAGATAATAGGGTTGAGGTGGGGATTGAGATGAAGGAGGATTAGGTTAAGGATTTGTAGATTGAATTTGGATAGAGTAAGGGTATAGGTTAGGGGTTTGTATTGTAATTTGCACTGCATTATATAAAAGGTAGGATTAGGGTAAAGATACTGAATTTGTATGGCAGTGGAGATTAGATTAGGGATATGTTTTGTAATTTGCCAGGTAGGATATTGGATTAGGATAAAGGTGGGGATTAGCATGAAGATACTGGATTAGGATGGTAGTGTGGATTATATTAGGCTATGTAATGTAATTTGCCGTGCACTGTACAAAAAGGTAGGATTAGCAGGGTCAAAATTTCGGCGAGAATCCGAGAATCGATTCTCGCAAAGATTCTCCTGAACAAATTTGTGAGAATCCAAGTAGATTCTCATAAATTTTGATTGTGAGAATTTGTTTAGATTCTCGCACCTATCCACAAATTTCTATCCCTGGATTAGAATGAAGATATAGATTAGGGTGGAGGTAGAGATTGAGATGGAGGTTGGGATAAGGTTAAAGACTTGTAATGTTATTTACCTTGCACTATACAAAAGGGAGGATTAAGATGAAGACAGAAATTCGCTGATGTAGTGCACTTTATTAGCCATTCTTATTCAGTGGGCGTGGTTTATCATGTTACCAAGAAATTTGATTGGATTAGGTCAAAACTCCGCCCATCCATTACTGGGTAAAGGTTCGTTCATACCTCGCAGCATTGTGCAGTGCAGTGCCGTGCCAATATATCGATCACTTGCTGCAGCAACTCAACGTAACCTGCTGCAGCTGCAGTTAAAATAAATTTAACTCGGTTGTAGTACCGCAATGCAGTATACTGGACAGAGACCATAATTCGAGCACTGCAACTTGCCGCAACGCATGTTGCAGTGTAGTATGAACGAACCTTAATAGATGGATAGTGCGTGCAGCAATTACGCGGTGTAGTCGAATATATGACACGTGCAAATGGCGCGTTTATACTGCGTCGTGCATTTCGCGTTGGTACGCAAATGCAATTTACGCAGCGTAACGATCACCGCGCGATGACTTTGGTTCCTTGGATTGAAATATTTGTTTTCAAGAGGGGTGCAATTATTTAAATGAATAAAAAAGAATGATGTTAGAATATTTTTGACAAATAAATTGTCGATAAAAAGCAAAAATTACACAATTCTAAATAAGAATGAGAATAAAAGATGATATTTTTTGTTTTGTCCATCTTAGATGGTGTCATTATGGATGGGCATCCTCCAATATTTTATCGTGGTGGATACCGGCTGTGCCGGCATCCACCACTCAAAATATTAGATGCCCATCCATTATGACATCATCTAAGATGGCCAAAACAAAAACTGTCATCTTTTATTCTCTTAATTGGTTACTGGTTCAAGCCTTGGTTCATGCATCTGTTCCGAATTATGATATGCCATAGGATTTGTGTTGTGATTAATGTGATCTGTGACTCCTACTAAAGTTGACTTGGCAACAGTCTTATTCTAACGTGCCCTACATCAACAAATAGAGTGCGTAAAACTAAAAGATGGTTGTTGATTTTTAAATACCGCTGACTTATTATTGCTTCCAGAAACAGAGAAGTTCTTGGTGAACTAGATGGAATTGATGTCCTGCTCCAGCAGTTAGCTGTAAGTCCATTGCAGACCTAATATGGCAAAAAGTGACATCCCACATTAACCTACATGTGCTAGTTTTTGACCGCCAACCATGCCCCAGAGCAGGCCTCCCTCACTAACCTCAAAGGGCAGCTATTGGTTTTTCTGATCTTTATTAGACGTAGAATTTTTCCCTCTAACCTGAAAAATAATGAACATTTTGTATTTTGTGGGAGTGAGTATTGAACCCTGACCAGTGTATTATGAGGTCAGCTACTTAACCACAAGACCAGCATGGATTGGTGTGCCAGATTTGCAATTCTAATCCGCGATAACATTTACAGAATAAATCGATACTGCTATTGTGATCAACACTCAATAAAATGAATGGCTCTGCTCTGGAACTTATGCTCCAGGAGCATAAGTCGTGGTCAAAATCTCTTGCTTGCACATTAACCCTTTGGGCCTTACAGGTGACTGTAGTTACAGGTTACTGTAGTTTTACAGAGATCTTTTTTTCTTAAAAAGTCAAAATAATGCATATTCATGACCATAATTAACCATATTTGGATTCAGCATTCGCAGATAATGAATCGTTTCGATCGTCATAAAATTCTGACGAATATGCAACATGGATTCAGAGCTCGTCATTCAACAGAAACCCAACTCATCCTCGCTATTCAAGACATAGCCTCAAATATTGAAAAAGGTCATATTACCCCACTTGCAACACTGGACTTTGCAAAAGCTTTTGACAAAGTACCACATGTTAAATTTTTTGAGATGGCTTCCCAGATTCTGCACTCATTTAATATGACTTTGAACCTATATAGAATCCGTCAGGGTCGAAAGGCTAACACTTCTGTGCACAACCACAATGGCTGCCAATCAAGTGGTTCAAAATTTTGCAGCCTTTTCATATGTGGAATTTTGAATAAAGAATGTGAAAAATTTAATTTATTCAAAGTAAAAAATCATTAGGCTGCAATACAAGTAGTTCGATCAAATTGCAAAATGAGTGAAATCCCCTGATGTAAAGAAGACGTTTGTCTCAGTTTATCAGTTGTGTGTTTGTTGGATGATTTGCCCTACATACTGACCCTAATGAAATGCCAAGATTTACATAAGGCTTAAAAAGTAATTGTTTGGCTGGTATAATCCACCCAACCTTGGGGAAAAATGTCCCAAATGTTTTTTTTTTTCACTATTTAAAAACAGAGATGTAACTTTTCTGGAAATTTCCGGATTTCTGGTCATAAATGAAAAAAATGTTCTGGAAATGTAAAAAAAAAATATATATATTTTTTTCCAATTTCTAAGATAAAGGTGTTAATGATAAAGTTTTCAGTACCAATTAATTTTAGAGAGGGGTCATGTACCCTTAAATCTTGTAAAAATACATTCCCTGGAGCTTCACCGAATGCTATGCTATAATTTGGCTGCCATTCAGTTTTTCCCCAAATATTTGATTGTCAGGAAAACGGACTACGCCTTGTAATATTTGTTAAAAAAACGTCACCCCGATTCCTTTTTGCCTTCCCAATACAACTTAATTCGTAAAATGTGCTTGTACGCGATGCTTACGTAAACGGCCTTAAGATGGTGGATGTTTGAGGATTTACAAAAAAAAACCTTTCGACCCTTTTTTGAACCTTGTAAGGCCTAATTTTAGAGCTGTTATTTTAAGGGTGCATGTTCCGATCGTCTTTGAGACCCCCCTGATTTACCCGGAAGTATTATCGATTTTGATATCAGATGAAAGGTCATATTTTTCTCACTGTTGTCCTGAAAATTTGAGCCCTCAAATCAATTTCATTCCCAGTATAAACAAAAAAACACTGTTTTAGTGGTAACCATCAATATTAGAACAGATTGAATAGGGCTTTGCAATATGCATTATTGCTTCTACCATCGAAACCTCAAGTTTGTTTCCCACGGTACTTGATGAGGCGTATATATGCAAGTGTCGGGATCTCATATCACGTAAAGAACACTATAGATATAAATCGGAACAAGCACCTCTAACATTGTGTGACTTTTATTTATGTGGTGTACTAGGTGTACAAGAGACACGACCCATCTAGCAGTGAAGAAACAGAGTTCATGGAGAATCTATTCAACTGTCTGTGTTCAGCCTTGATGTGGCCTGCCAACAAAGGACGGTTCCTCAGAGGGGAAGGGCTACAGCTTATGAACCTCATGTTAAGGTAATCGTTTTTGGTCTAAACACAAAATCAAAAGTAAGTTCCCCTCAAAAGAACCTACTATAATTTCCAGGATATCCGTTTTTAAAGATGAAACCTAATAAAGGTTATAGCTATGGTTGTTAGGAAGCAGTGTTGTGAAAATGAGAGGAAGTGGTTACTTCACGGCTGAATGAGCACAAATTAAAGACAAAATGAGGCCTTTTTAAAAATTGCAAAAACGTCAATCATGATGACAGGCGTGGCAGCTTCCAACAGGGCAATTGCAATTGCCCTATCCTATCAGATAACCAGGGCATGATTAATTATTGCAATCCCAGTTTGGACTTAAATTTACCATCTTTATACTGTATGCTTTGTGGTTGGTGTATTGCAAGTGAGTGTTGTGGTCAGGACCTCCAAAATGCTGAATCTATTGCAAAGGGCAGACTAGAATGGAGGAGAATTACTCATGAGAAGAGCAAAGGGACACCCCGTCCTATGCAGTAAAGTCAAAAGTCAAAAAGTTGTGGTCAGGAAATTTATTGGTTGTATAGGGCTACATTTTTGATACCAGGTCATTTTGTATTGACATGTGTTTCACCATTCATAATCTTATGAATGTTCCCAGTATCCCATGAATGGATGCATTCATCATTTTATGCCTGACCAGGTGACCGAGTATGATTTCAAAAGAAAAGTGACATGCGTGGTGCAATATTGGCGGGGATTTTAATCCGCATTCCATTAGATGTTGTAACACAGTGAAACATGGACATGAAACCACTCTTTGCAATTTTTAAAAAGACCTCATTTTGTGTTTAATTTGTGCTAATTCAGCCGTGAAGTAATGGATTCCTCTCATTTTCACAACACCGCTTCCTAACAACCATAGCTATAACCTTTACTAGATTTCATCTCTAAAAAACGGATATCCTGGAATTATTGTAGGTTCTTTTGGGGGGAACTTACTTTTGATTTTGTGTTTATTACTGTACTGACCCTAGTATAGTGCCACCTGTTTTTAACCTGAAATTATCTTGAATTTTGGGAGTGGGATTATAATGGGATCTCTACCCTAACATGAAACATACCAGGGTCAACACATCAGCCTTTCAGAGCTAAACTTATTCCAGATATTTCCAAGTATCAAATGAGATGTGTGATAAAAAAAGACCAGTAAATGAACTGATGCATGAACCTAATTAATTTTGTGAAGAAAATAACAAGAAAATACTTCCAAAACAGCAATGATATAACAAAAATGGCATGTAATCTATTGCCTTCCAGCAAAAAACTTATGGTGGGATTATAATAGGATTTTCTACTATTCTTCAGATTCTTTCAAAACTGGGGGTGGGGTTATAATCGAGCATGGGACTATACTCGGATCAGTACGGTATTACTCCTGGCTCCTGGCTAGGAATCCTACCAACCAAAGATGCCAGTGTGCAGTGCTACAGTGTTGTTATTCGGTAACGCAATTGCAAAGATGAGTGGTGCTGCATGCGCAGACAATTTTCCCAAGCAGACCATTCGTCTTGGCTTTTCTTTACTTCCGGGTTTTATGTATTTCAAGAAAATTTTCTTGTGATTGTAAGAAAATCTTCTTAGGGGGTGTTACCATATGTGGGCAACAATGAATTATTCATGGTTTTAACCCTTTATCTGGACTCGTGCTAGGCAATTTCCTGGGCCTTGCACACCAAGGACTTTAGCGGTAAAGATTGGCCTCCAGTGACCTCCTGCCAGCATACTTGTGTGGACAGACCAGCCCATATCAGGTTACAGTCTCACTGAAAAACAGTGAAAAAAGAAGGAAAAGCAAGAGGGTGCGAGGTTTGGGGTGCATTGGTTTTTGCATCCAAACTCTTCATATGTACTTAAACACTGTTGTGCATGTTATTAAAGGTGCAATGAGAGATTTTGAGGCACCAAAATATTGTGTCATAATAGTAATTTCATATAGATTAGACACTCCATAGATTTCTTACCTTGTATTTGGCTACAGAAATGCCTTAAAAGAGAGAGAAAACATAGGTTGAATTCATATTTGCTCCTATACAAAATTAGAAATTTCACTATTTTTGTACCAAAGAAACATTTCTCAGCTTAATCCTTTCAGATGGGGATATTTTTGATGGAAAGCTTTACATCAGGGCAAAAATCAGTACTTTCGATTTTTTGAGGGACATCTGATATGTGAAATCTCTCGTTGCACCTTTAAGCATAGTGATTAATAACACCATGTTTGACCATGTACTTACATGTGTGTGGGTGTACCACCTAAGTTTCTGAAAGTACACACTTCTGTGATTGCAGTAATTAGATGCTGCATTCTTAAACAGCTGTGAGAATGTAAGCAATTTCATTGGCTGATGCCAGGGTTCAATTCGTTTAATTGAACCAGGTAGTACGCGCTGCGTATTGATGTTATTTTTAGGTTGAAGCGCTCGCGTCATACCGCGTTTAGCTACGTTCGCGCGCGCTTGCCAACGTTGCGTCTCGTTGCGTTTGGTCGTTGCGTTCAACGGGTTGTTCGATTGTTGTCACTGGGTGTTTTTTTTTTTTTTTTTTTTCTGTAATTATGCACAAAGCAGCTATCAATTTTCCCAAGGGTATTAATCATAACTCCCACTGGTCCAGGGAAAGTGTTAAAGGTGCAATGAGAGATTTTGAGGCACCAAAATATTGTGTCATAATAGTAATTTCATATAGATTAGACACTCCATAGATTTCTTACCTTGTATTTGGCTACAGAAATGCCTTAAAAGAGAGAGAAAAAAGTGATTTTGATTTGCTTGTATTTCAATATAAAACATAGGCTGAATTTCATATTTGCTCCTATACAAAATTAGAAATTTCACTATTTTTGTACCAAAGAAACATTTCTCAGCTTAATCCTTTCAGATGGGGATATTTTTGATGGAAAGCTTTACATCAGGGCAAAAATCAGTACTTTCGATTTTTTGAGGGACATCTGATATGTGAAATCTCTCGTTGCACCTTTAAGCATAGTGATTAATAACACCATGTTTGACCATGTACTTACATGTGTGTGGGTGTACCACCTAAGTTTCTGAAAGTACACACTTCTGTGATTGCAGTAATTAGATGCTGCACTCAAAATCAGCAGTTTTGCCTACTATGAGCGACACCTGCTATCAAACATAACAGCTACTCATTCATATTTGAAGTTTACTTACGGGTGCTGATTTCATGTTTTTACTAATATGTGCAGTACTCTATTATTAACTGAAACCTTCTATCGCATTAATTTTGCATATTACAGGGAGAAGAAGCAGTCCAGATATAGTGCCCTCAAAGTTCTCGATCACGCCATGACAGGAGCCGAAGGGTCCGACAACTGTGCCAAATTTATCGAGATCCTGGGGCTCAGAAGTCCTCTTTCCACTTTTTATGAAGACTCCCAAGAAACTCAAAGGAACAGCTGAGAAAGAACACAAGGTAATAAGATCAAATTCAAGGTTTTAAAAGGGAATGGTGGCCATACAATATTTTATTAGTTGATTTTTTCATCGTGGAATGTTTCAGGAATGAATGGCATGTCCAACTGTTGCCAGCTTGTCTGGCCAAAGGTGATTTTGTCCCCACGGGGCCGCACTCCTGGCTTGTTTTGGTCTCCCCCTTTGTGTGTTGGGGTCAGGAAGTCTCCCAAATTGTCCTTCGTGTCTGCCCTTTCAGCATCGTCGTCCTTGAGTGCCAGTAGCTGTGGCGGCACCAGGTGACGTCAGCACCTGATAGCCAACGGGCTTCCTGATCGCGTTGTTTTGGTTTCTGGCGGGAAGGCTGTAGCCTTCGCATTTTTGGCAGAGAGCAAAACCAGTGTGACGTGTGAAAATTTCCCGCCCACCCACCCAATGCAAAATTCTGGGTAGGGTGGGGGTGCTCTTCGGGGGTGTAGCTTGGCCAGAACGAGTGTAAGGCGGGCAGGCAGGGCGGCGGGTACCCTGGCGGGCTGGAGTGATGTCACTGGCATGACTTTACACAGTTCTGGTCCGTGTGGGCCCTTGATGTTTGTACATGCTGTAGGCGTTTTTTTGGGGGAAATGGCAGTAGTAGTAGCGTCAGGACTCATTTTCCATATGGTTTGGGTTGTGTTTGAGGCAGATTCCGCTCATATGAGGGAGTTGGTCTTGGAGCTGTTTGATCGAGTCAGAGGCACTTAGTGAAAGAGAATGTGAAGTCCTAAGCCTGTGTGGATGGTTTTGGTTGTTTGAGGTGGACTCCGCTCACATGAGGGAGTTAGCTTTGAAACTGGATGCTTAGACATTTATAAAATTCGTGTGGATGTGATGGGATCAAGTGGAGTGTTGTGAATTGGGCCCTTGTACGTTATGATGAATAATCGTTCGTATTATTTGTGGTATTGTTGAGATGGGCAGTAGCCTGTTGAGTCTAGTAATGGCATTGCGGTGTTACACTGGTATGTAATGTACTTGCTCTCTTGCCAGCTCCACGTTAATTTTCTTGGCTGTGGAGCACCACCACATTAGTTTGGGTTGGTTAAGGGCCCTCTGGGGACAAATTTCCAGGTGTTATTTCACTACCAAAATGTACAAATATATCAGAGCTTACTAGGACTGCAGATGCAGCAGCATATTTGTGATGCGATCTGGGAAACCTGCCACATGGTGGGAAATTTATATTTTGCGTTTTTATTATAATTGCAGAGTTTGAAGTATTAAGTTTCCATAACTGTTTGCTTCTTTCTTCTTTGATACACACATCAAAAGTTACGCCTTATACAATCTGACACAAAATAAAGTACAATATAACAGATTCTAAGCTATTTTCTTTATTTTTTCAAAACTGTCCTGTGCGACATGAGGCGGGTTTTCCCAGATCACATCACATTTGTCTGTAATTTTCAAATGTTCCAAATTATGCAGTTCATTGGAATGATTTTTGGGATAAAACAGACTTTTATATGATTTTGGGTTTGGTCAGATGGCAATGTTTAGAATTATGGTGTCTATGTGGACTCCTCTTTTTGTGGGCCGCCAGCATAGCTGGCAGGACCACTTTGCAATCCGTTGTATGTATATGTATGTGTGTGTATGTATGTCACTAAAATGTTAAGTTTGGTTTTTTTAAATTGACCTCATTTGAAAATTGAAACTGAATTGGAACCAAACTTTTGTCATAGGTGCACCATGGGATCCCTCATATGTTGACGAGGTCAAAGGTCATGTACCAAGGTCAAAGGTCATGTACCAAGGTCAAAGGTCATGTGAGGTCAAGTTGAAAAATAGGTTAAAAATGTAAAATTGACCTCATTGAAAAGTTGAAGTTAACTTGGAACCAAACTTGAACAATAGGTGCAACATTGGATCCCCTCATTTGTTGATGTAGTGTTCAAAGTCATGTACCAAGTGTCAAAGGTCATTGAGGTCAATTGTCAAATAGCTGGGTGGCCACAGGCTTTTATTTCTTTGAATATAGCGAGCACGAAGGCCGAGAAACCATGAAATGTAGTTGCGCCACTTGAAATTTATTGTGCCCATTAAAATTTTGTGAGGTCATGGATGCAAAATCTAGAGGAAACAGAAACTTGGTTCTGTTATCAGTGCACCCGTGACCAGAATATGTGACAGTCAACTGTAATGATTAGCCTGGGCACTTGAAAATTGAGGGTAGTAGGGTTCAACCATGTCACAGATCTTGCATAAAAGATGGGTCTCTAGTGCTGGAGAGGACCTAAAGAGAAGAAAATACCTTTTTATTTTATGCATTATATAATTACGAATGTCCAACTAGTGATTTTGTGCTCACAAGGCCTTCAGACACCCCTATTGCCACATAAAAATTTGGTGCGCCCATGCTTAGTAGCGGATGGTCCAATGCTAGCATCGGTACGCCCAACCAAATGACGTCACTGGCCTCCAAGAATCCTTTTGGCTCTTTTTGTCTGTTTCAGTTGGGGGCACCATGTGAAAATGTAAGGGATAATTAAACATAATAATTTCCCCTTATCGCCGATTTATCGCGATTTGTTTGTACTTCTAAAATCTGATAAACATCTCCCTCTACTACGGCGTCGTCGGATTGGAGTTTGGGATGATGATGGGTGGTGCAGTTTGAGATGTTTTCTTAGACCGGAATCCGGAAGTTTACCAAGGAGTGGAATCGGAAGATTTCTAAGGATTGGAATTCGGAAGTGTTTAACATAAGTATCAGATATATATTATGTATATCCCTTCACATGTTGCCCGCGGAGCCTCAGGCCCATATTCGTACTGCGGGTGTTAAGTGGGCCTATTCCTTTGGCCAGGTTTAGTCCCCTCCTATGTAAGTCCACACCTAGGGACCGCCAGGGCATGTTTGGGATATGCCCTGTATTGTGTCGCTCCATTGCATATTGTTATTTATTTTTCGCCCTTGTCTATAGCCTCGCGGTGCAACCATGTCATTTGTGGTTCGCACAGCGTACTACCACTCGTGCCGATGAATCTCACATTTTTCTCAAAAATTTTTTTTTTGGGGGGGTGCCCTGGGTCTTCTGTCGTCCGTCTTGTCTCCTGGCCTTATTATGCTCTACCCCCATTTGGGAACTCCCGATTCTCGGTGCGGGGTCATCCTATCGTAAATTAAAACGTTACAAGAGTTGTACCTTTGATGTTGCAGAATGAACGCTCAAATTATGTTCTGGATGTTAAAGAGTTCTACGAGTACAAGACAAAGACCCGACATGAAGTGTGTGGAAAGTGCAGAAAGATGTTCAAGAGAGAGACCTTGTAATATACACAAAGGGTAGACAGAATGGGGATCCAGAAAAAGAAAATTCTTTGGTGAATTGGACTTGTATGGAAGAAAGTAAAGAGTTTAAGGCCAAGGTTAAACGGCTCCATCACTAGATGTTCAGGGCCTCTCCCTCCGGGTCGTCAATGGTGAAGATTTTTACCTCTTACCACTCAACCGAGACTACTTCAAGAGCAGTCAAGTTCTACTGTGAATAGCTTCCGACGTTATATCTACGGTTGCTAAAGAGGCTATTGACAGTTTATAGGGCAAGTTCGTCTAGCCACATTTGCAGTTGTGATGATAAGGGCTGTTGATTTATAAAATACGAGTGGATTAGTGCAAGACTTACGACTGGCTGGTCCATCCACTCCTTCCCATTCATGTTGAATTGGAAGATTATCAACGTGAGTAGCCGTCGGTGCGTCTATATACGGGTCAAAAGAAATCCAGCCATTGGACTAGACGATTTCAATTACTCAAGTAATCTAACAGCGTCTCGGTCTCACCAGCAGATAGAAATTCTGCCTCATCAGTCCAGTGATAATTCACAATAATTGAGAGTCAGTCTGGACTTTATCCGTGGTGTGAAAATTAAACAACCTCAGTCCAACGGCTGTCCTAGTGTTGTACAGTTGATTAAGAGCTGAGGGCGACTCCTGTGGCGGCAGTGAATGAAGCCAGCGGCCCTTTGTTAAGACTTATTGATTTATGCGGTTATGGTTATTGTTAATGCAGAGGTGTATTACGATTAGGGAAATTTTATTTCTCCTCTTCTCCAAAGACTTACAGTGGTTTCCGTTCCACCAGTCCGTCCACCTAGTTAAACTTCGGGCCGTCTCAGTGGTTCTCCGGGTGTGAAATATTCAACCGTTCCTCCGCCGATTAAACCGTGGGCCGCCATCGTAGTTCTTCGATATCAAATTATACTACACTTCTCCATCGGGCCAACTGTCAGGTCGGTCACCCCTAACGTCTTCAAGAGGAATGCTTCAGAAAGAGTTCTTCTCCAGCTGTATATTCATCTGGTAATAGGAAGGATAAGGATCGGCCTACTGTATCTCTTGACATCAGCTCCCCGTCCAGGGGTCGCAGTCCATACGGCAGTCTTCCAGCGATAGTCTCCGTAGACGACGATCTAATGAGGGACTATCAAGACTGAGAGAAGTCAAAATTTAGGCTGATGAGAGGGTTCCAGTCATCACTGCCGACGTTCTCCGGAAGGGATAGCTCTAAGGTTTAGAATACATTTCTCCTTTACCGCCTACAAAGTCGCACACAAGTAGTAGAATAGTCCATTAAGATTCTCCAGCAATTGACTATCGCAGATCTAGAGGCTCTCCTTCATGTAGTCTTCCTTCACCGTCTAGGATCTAGTTTCTATGATCGGAATGATTCTTCGGATTCAAGACATAGTGGAGATTCCTCTCATAAGACTATTAGACCAAGAAAACGGGCCTTCTCCTTTCTTCTCCTCCACGTTTTCATCTTAGACGACCACGTTCCCCTAGTATAGATGACATTGCCCTCTTATTATGATTCCTCCAGTTCAAGATCGATTGAACGATGTCAGTAATTTTATTTTCAAGGCCAAAAGATGATTTCTACAAGTCTAGAGTTAAGACATCTATAACCTTGAATAAGGAAGTCATGTTTCACACCATGGTGTACTGAATCCTAAGTTGTTTCGTCTGATTATGTTGATAATGGAATCTATCCTCGCATGACTCTTACACGTGATTCATCGTACCCACGATCCATCCCGATGTCAGCTCCTAGTGCTACAGTCCAAGTTAAGATCATTATGCTATACTCAACCAATACCGGCTGAATCTACTCCACTCATTGCACAGCAATCAAGGCCTCCAGTCTAGAGCGCACTGGTGATACTTGGGTAGAGCTCTGATTTGATTGAGGAGACGAAATGAAAGAATTTCCCAATTTAATGGAGCTTCCTTACTCCGATCTGAACTCTTTCCTGACGGAGATTTCGAAACCTACAGTAACTATCTCCCAATGTCCTGCGGCCCTTTAGAGAATTGCCGTTTTTTGGGTTCATCGAGGTTGAAAGGTGAGTCCTGCTATTTCATGAGAGTCTCCCCTTCTCCAGGAATGGATGCTTGAAGTCTTTCCCCACATGTGAGAAGATTTTGAATTCTTCTCATCTCCTATGGTTTCCCAGAACCATGGCCTGGATAAATGACGTTTGATGATAAATCGTCCGCCATGCCAAGACAATGCCCACCAGCCGGTGTCGAAGGCGTTTCTTCTAGAAACATAACAACCCTGTCCATGAAATTGATTCATCTTGGATGCGGGCAAAGGATTGATCTTCGACTTTTGGGAACCGATTGGCCGTATTGTATGTGAAAACTTCGATTGATCCTGTCTCTATCATCCTTGAATGCTTAAATTGGAGTCTATTGTAGAGCTGTTTAGTGAAGCCATTGAGAGATGCCTTTATACTGTGAGAGGTCTTCATTTACGTTTCTACTGATCGTTTTAAAAAGATTGCTTACCAATTAGTGGCTCTGGAAGGAAGGATGCAGTTGACGCTTTAATTTTTAACAGCAAAGAGTCCTCCTCAGTGCTCCTAGAGGTAAAGATCTTTTGGGAAGACAGTGGTCTAGTTTAGCCTCTCTAAAAGAAGAGTTTAGCTGCTGATCATGTTGCAACGTCTACAAGAACAGAGGTTCTTCAGATCTAGACCGTATAGATACAGACCTTACGATTATGGCTTTTTCACAGAAGGACTTCCGCTCCTAGTTATTCTCATACCTTCAAAGGAACAGAGGTTTCCTTCCGGAAGTCGGCTAAACGACTCTAAGAAGGACAAAGCAAATCCACATAGAGCTCTAGACAGTTCGAATTATTCTCTACTCCCTAGAGG
>JAMKCH010041347.1:0-13590 GCA_023653785.1 Ophioderma brevispina
TGTAGAAGTACCTTAACAGGCCACCTGATGTAGAAGTACCTTAACAGGCCACCTGATGTAGAAGTACCTTAACAGGCTACCTGATGTAGAAGTACCTTAACAGGCCACCTGATGTAAAAGTACCTTAACAGGCTACCTGATGTAGAAGTACCTTAACAGGCTACCTGATGTAGAAGTACCTTAACAGGCTACCTGATGTAGAAGTACCTTAACAGACCACCTGATGTAAAAGTACCTTAACAGGCCACCTGATGTAAAAGTACCTTAACAGGCCACCTGATGTAAAAGTACCTTAACAGGCCACCTGATGTAGAACTACCTTAACAGGCCACCTGATGTAGAAGTACCTTAACAGACCACCTGATGTAAAAGTACCTTAACAGGCCACCTGATGTAAAAGTACCTTAACAGGCTACCTGATGTAGAAGTACCTTAACAGGCCACCTGATGTAGAACTACCTTAACAGGCCACCTGATGTAGAAGTACCTTAACAGGCCACCTGATGTAAAAGTACCTTAACAGGCCACCTGATGTAGAAGTACCTTAACAGGCCACCTGATGAGAAGTACCTTAACAGGCCACCTGTTGTAGAAGTATCTTAATGGGCCACTTGATGTAGAAGTACCTTAACAGGCCACCTGATGTAGAAGTACCTTAACAGGCCACCTGATGTAGAAGTACCTTAACAGACCACCTGATGTAGAAGTACCTTAACAGGCCACCTGTTGTAGAAGTATCTTAATGGGCCACTTGATGTAGAAGTACCTTAACAGACCACCTGATGTAGAACTACCTTAACAGGCCACCTGATGTAGAAGTACCTTAACAGACCACCTGATGTAGAAGTACCTTAACAGGCTACCTGATGTAGAAGTACCTTAACAGACCACCTGATGTAGAAGTACCTTAACAGACCACCTGATGTAGAAGTACCTTAACAGGCCACCTGATGTAGAAGTACCTTAACAGGCTACCTGATGTAGAAGTACCTTAACAGACCACCTGATGTAGAACTACCTTAACAGGCCACCTGATGTAAAAGTACCTTAACAGGCTACCTGATGTAGAAGTACCTTAACAGACCACCTGATGTAGAAGTACCTTAACAGACCACCTGATGTAGAAGTACCTTAACAGGCTACCTGATGTAGAAGTACCTTAACAGGCCACCTGATGTAGAAGTACCTTAACAGGCCACCTGATGTAAAAGTACCTTAACAGGCTACCTGATGTAGAAGTACCTTAACAGGCTACCTGATGTAGAAGTACCTTAACAGGCTACCTGATGTAGAAGTACCTTAACAGACCACCTGATGTAGAACTACCTTAACAGGCCACCTGATGTAGAAGTACCTTAACAGACCACCTGATGTAGAAGTACCTTAACAGACCACCTGATGTAAAAGTACCTTAACAGGCTACCTGATGTAGAAGTACCTTAACAGACCACCTGATGTAGAAGTACCTTAACAGACCACCTGATGTAGAAGTACCTTAACAGGCTACCTGATGTAGAAGTACCTTAACAGGCCACCTGATGTAAAAGTACCTTAACAGGCCACCTGATGTAAAAGTACCTTAACAGGCCACCTGATGTAAAAGTACCTTAACAGGCCACCTGATGTAGAACTACCTTAACAGGCCACCTGATGTAGAAGTATGTACTACATTATACTACCTGATGTAGAGTACCTACTACATCAGGCAACTTGATATAGAAGTGCCTATAACATTAGACCACCTCCTACTACTACATCAAATTAAGAATTGGAGACAAATTAATTAGTTAATAATAATAATAATACAACCATGCTTATAAAGCACATTACACAATTAAGTCACACTGCGCTGCAGAAACACACTGTAAAAGGAATGAATACAAACATGTTAACTACAAACACAAAATAAAGTACCACATGTGGTAACAAGAATGTGAGAGGAAATAACTTAGTTAAGGTTAAACAAGTAAGTTTTGGCAGAGCATTTGAATTGGTCAACAGTCTGTGAAATTTTTATTCCATAAGGAAGATTGTTCCATAGTTCAGCTGCAGCAGAAGAAAATGCACGACGACCATAAGATTGAGTTGAGGTTGATGGGGGTATGAGACAACACTGCGACATAGAGCGGAGAGAGCGTGTAGGCTTGTATTCATGAATGAGTTCTTGAAGATATATCGGTGCAAGTCCATGTAAAGCGTTGTAAGTAAGGAGAAGAATCTTGTACATGATGCGAGATTTGATGGGTAGCCAGTGTAGATCGCGGAGAATTGGAGAGATATGATCCCGAGATTTTGTGAGAGATGGATGCCTCTCTGTCTGTCTGTCTGTCTGGATGTCTACTCTTGGGAAAACTGTGTGTCAGCCTTTAATAAAAGTTCTTGACAAAACAGATGGTTTTGGTTGTTATTTACTCATTTTTATTCATTTACAGACAATAAGTGAGAACCTGAAACTTCTTTCTGAGCAAGTCAAGAAGATAGCCAAAGATGACAGTTATGTCTCAAATGGTTGTGTCCAAAAGTATGGTAAGTGAATAGCTAGTTTAGCTTTTTCTTGATAATCTTTCTTGTTGTTTTTTGGGTTGTTACACCTATCAATAGATAGGCTTTCCCATCAAGTAGAAGATTTTCTGTCAAGGCACCACTAAGTCGAACTATCTTTTGTACTTTTCAATTTCTTGTTGACAATCACAGTTATGCAAGTATTGAAAACAAAAAAATGCTGGTTTAACTATTTTATGTTTACTGTGTTACCTGAACAAATGTCCAATTGGACACGAATTAAGCTACTCTATCCTTCTTTGCGCCTGTCCAGATGTTAAAGTTAGATGAAAGTTTTGGTGTGATTTGAAAAGTGAGGTCACTGATGCAACATGGAAACCTGCATATGTTGATGAGGTCAAAGATCACATTCCATGGTCGAAGGTTATCTAATGTCAAATTTTAAGATGGGTTAAATGTTAAAGTTGCACGAAAGTTTTGGGATCTACATGTCAGACCTCACTAGCGATCTGCAGAATAACAAGTTTCTTTGTTTAGATTTTGAGTTTTGAGAATATGAGTATAATAAATGTTGAAATGCCTGTAACAAGTTCTTATGCCTCAATATTTTTGTAAATATTTGCAAAGTCTAGGACAAATATATTAAATTTATATGTAAAGATGCAATTTGCTTTAAAATTCTAAGGTCCTGATCATGAAATTCCTTGTTAATATTCACCAACAGTGATTCTCCAATGCCCATCTCCAAATGTGTACAACTCGCCAATCTTGCAAGTCGTTTGTCAAAGGCAGCCATTGAGAGAGCTAGCAGAAGAGAGTACCATAGTCTTGTTGCATCAAGCAGTGAGCTCTTTGTGGCGTGCTTCAACCTATGTTTTGTAATGCCCCAAGACAGACCCGGTCCCAGGAAAATTCTTTGATGACCAATGTGGAGAGGTCAGCGAATCAGCTACAGAGGGATGTTTTGGATTGGTTGGACAAACACCTCTTATTTTCTATGTTCCATGATGCCAAGAGTTTCACTTTTAAGGAAGAGCTAGATGTAAGTGCAAACATATTGATCATTCAAAATTTAGATGGCTGAGGCGTTCAATAGAAACTGATTAAACATAAATATATTAGCCTTGCTCAGAATTGATGTTTTTTGTTTTAAAGTGTGTTTGTTACTGGATTACGAGTTTCCTTTTACTCCAATTTCTTCAACGATTGTCCATAGTGTACATCACATATAATATTACTCAGTATTCTTTAAGGACTGTCCCTAGCTTACTTGCACACACTGTATTTTTCTATATTCTTCAAGGATTGTCCATAACTTAGTTCTACACACAAGAAGTTAAAACTAAAGTTGAACTCGTGGTGTTTGTCCCCGTTAACGGGGGTGGGGGGGGACCAATTCACGTACATCACAGCAATACTGATGTGTGAGGATGTATCTGGGAGCAAAAGATAATTGACCAGATGCTCTCTGACATTCAATGTGCTGGATGGCCACCTTTGCTTTCCAGAGCCAATGCCCTTGTAGGTAGATCTGTCTTTTTAGTTCTAACCAGCTGCCAGATTGGATCCTGGTTAGAAGCCAATGGGGGTGACGGTTCACGCGGACAACCTACGTGAAGAATTAACTGTCAATGTCATGAAAACATTTTCATTTCTGAATATGCTATCCAAATATTCTTGACACAGCATATGGAATAGTCTCATGCGCATTCCGGTGTCCGAATCGAAACAACAAGTGCAGATCTGGAACCACCAGCACTGTACACAGCTGGCACAAACGAGTGACAAAGTAAGTATATGTAAACACACAATCATAGAAGTATGATAAAGTAAAGTTTTTTGGAAGTAAAATAATGAAGAAGGGATTTTGTGTGTGTATGAGTGGAGAACGCATGACTTGTGACATGTTAGGACCATTAAAATGTGACTGAGTAGCCCCACTGTTACTGTGGTCGATCAAGCACCCTTTACGAAGCCGATTTTTCTAAACGGAGGAACAATGACCAACTTATGTGCTCTTCAAAATCCTTTTTAGAACGTAATTACAGTTTCCTAACGTCTCCAGCGACAGTCGTGAAGAAGCCACAATATCAATTCTATGAATGTAGTACGATGTGGGAATGTTAGGGTACCATGTCAGTAAATGCAATGAAATAATACCCAAGGTACTGACACTCGCTGCAGTCTCACGTTGCTCAATGTGGTCGCTGTGTCTGCTTTTTTCGGTTTTACCATCCGGGGACTTTGCTGGTATTCAAAAAATTTGCATTTGAATGTTGCCCATATAAAATCGTTTTTGGTACATCCAGTGCACGTGGCACAGTGAAAGTGGCGTCTTACACCGGCGGGCCGCCATTGGGAATACATTTTTTTTTTCAAAACGAAATATGGGAACAATTAGAGTACACATTATTCAAATTTTTTAAGTGTAACCGTAGAGAATACAATTTAATGTAAAATCTTCTACTGGTAGAAATTCACGAGTCTAGTGTACGAGAATGATTTTACACGGTCTGAGCTAGGATCTGCTTTAAGCCTGTGATGTCATTGTCTTAGCACATGAGTTTCTTGGTGACCGTTTCATGTTGTTCCCTGGTTTCATCATGATGTCCCTGCTTTGTTAATCTGAAATATACGCAATCACCTAAGCTCCAAAAAGAGCATGTTGTTGAACGAACTGTGAAAATTGGGAACACGAGGGATCGGAGGCCTGTCACAGCCGATACTTTGCCGATACGCCATATGACCTCTCCACAGGTCAATGGCCAATGGAGCGTCTGTTTATAGAAACCCTCGTGAGATTGTAAACACATGGCCCGCTGTCTGCGTTAGAATCCTGGATAGAAGCGGATGGAAAATGTTGCGGAGTTGTTCCTTCAAACGTGAGTAATAGCATTGATATTCTCGACCGCAAAATGCCTTAGTTAACATTAAATCCCTTAATACTGCTCACTGGGCATATGGTGTGACCAAACGTCCCCCCCCTGCTGCATAGCTTGCTCTGAAATGTACAATAAGCTTTTTGTTGCGGTATCCATTTCCGCCACCCAATGTAGACCTATGGGGATACAAATTAGGGTTCGGTACGAAACTACCCCACTGTGGTCACTGTTTTTGTGTCCGTGCAAGATACTTTATCTCAATTGCCTCGTTGGCCAAAACAAAATGCAGGGTGCTGTTATGGGGAATATTGACATCTTATACTGATAGTATGTGCAGCTGTGCTGGCACATCTGGGAGCCACCACCCAGATGAAGCGAAATGATTGTGACAATTTCTTAAAGGCGGCAGAATAATAATTTAAACATCACTTTGAGACTGTTTACAGTGAAAAAGCACGATTCAGTGATTTGCTAAATCAGAAATCGAAAAATAATCACAAATCATTTGCCTGTTTTAAATAAGTAGAGGTACCCTAACATACCCCTGCAAGTGCTAAGTCTGAAAGCAACCTAATGAAGGCAAAATCGGATGTTTAGTCATTACTGTCCCGAACGGACACGTTCTACAACCGTATGGAATGGGTATTCCATCCCTTTGAAAACTGCTGTTTTCTTCCTTTCTATCAATTTTTCCGTTGCAAAAAATAACTTATGAGGAATCCTACAAACATATCCTTCACTATAATCCATTTCAGCAAAATTTGAAATATTTTTGACCCTTCGTGGTGATCACTGATAGTTCTTTAAGCACAATGTAAAACTGTATTATTATTGTATTTTATGTATGTACATGCATGTGTGTGTGTGTAGGTTGTGTGTGCATGTTTGTGTGTGTGTATACTTGTTTTTCATACACTTACGAGGACGTAAACACAAAAAAATTCTTTTGAACAAAGTCTTTGAAAATTTAACCAATCTCTTTGGTAGTAGTTAAAAATGTTTTTTTTTTGTTTTTTTGTGTTTTAACAATAGGCAGCTCTTTCAGTGCCTCCGAAGTATAACTATCAAAATTTGTGTGTATATGTATGTTTGTACCTGTGGAGATCTTGGACACTTTTGTTGTTTTTTGTGGAGACTTCTCAGCTAATTCATCCTTTTATTAGTTATTAATATATTATATATATTTGGTTTCCTGGGAGCCAGCCCCCAATAATTTAATATTCCAGAAAGCATATCGTAGTATTTGCTCTTTATCATTAGACAGCCTGATACCATTCAGTAGTTAACCCTGATGGCTCTCAAGCAAGACCATTTTTAACCTGCATGTTTGACTCCACCAGGGGTGTTATGCAGTAATCATCCAATCCAGCACAATAGTTCTGGAAATAGAACAATAAAAAACTTCTGAAAAAGTGCAGAATGTCCTTAAAGACAGCCCATGACCTTAAATTTCAATGTAATGATTTGTCCTTCCTCACGTCAGGACGTCAGTGCGACATTCATACGGCAGCATTAAATCGTCTAGCGTTGATTGAAACGCTGACGTACCATATGCATGCTTAAAACCAGCAATTATTTGCCATGAGGAAATACCTGCATGACTGGTTACGTCACTGAACCTCATGGACGTTAAATGCATCATAAGTATTGCACTTTATACAGCCCATATCAGTAACATATCAAATAACTACATGGTAAGCGGGAATAGGGCACGCCGAGGTACTGACTACGGGTCTATCACCCTGAACCCGAGGGTGAGGGTGATAGGCTCGTAGGCCAGTACCAAGGAAAAACAGTATACAAATATTTACTGCTCATGTGGGCAATGGTACAAAATATTTGCCCGAGGTGACCTGCCGACCGTGGGTGCCTACTATTGCCCCTAGACCGAAGGTCGAGGCAATAGTAGGCCACGGTCTGCAGTCACCGAGGGCAAAAATTTTTACCATTGCCCGAATACAGAGCATTAAATATTTGTTTTATATAACGCGTAAAAATATTGTCATTTCTGGTGGAACTGCACTCAAGTACATAAAAATATTAAAGATAAAATAGTGTTATAGGACTACTCACCGAATTCACGTCATGAATTTAGATAATTTGAGCTCCCAATTAGTCCAATATCACTAGTTCCCAATTTTATAAATCAATCCAAACAAACTGAACCTCGCCAAAAAGTCGTGTTTTCCACGGGCGGCGATGTTATACTGGGCCGGTCCAAAATTTCCCATCAAAATCGACTATTGAACGGCCGGTCCAAAAGCTCCCATCAAAATCGACATTGAACCTGTTGACCGTGTCTTTGGGTGAAGATAAAACTAGTTATGTCACGTGATACAGTTTTCACCATAAATGTCAGGAATATTTTCATGCTTTATATAATGTGCCTATTTCCCGATATAAACCAGGTATATTTTTTTATTACACTCCTGTGACTCTAAGGACCAAGTTGTAGGGAAATAGTTCAATGTATTGGGTGTGGCCTCATTTTTTGTGACCCACTGACACACATGACCCTGATAAGTCAGCAGACTTTACGGAATAAAGTGCACTTTTCCGTAGAATTCATCAGGTCAGTGTTGTTTCATTGGGTCCACAAAATGGCCACACCCAATCTATTGTCCTAGGGAAATAGCATGCGTAATAGAATCAGCCAATGAAATAGCTGATTTGTTCATGAATATCCAAGGTGTCATCATTTCTATTTTTGACCTTTTAAAATCTACGACTAAAATTACTTAATAAATAAATATGTCCTGTGTTTAGATTGACATCTGTTTGACCAATTTCCCTTAATACACTGCATTAATTTGAAAATGACCCTAATGAAGTCATACGTCCTCATGTATGAGATTAATCCCCAATCCAACACATTAAAAGACTTCTTTCAGAGAAAATTGAAGTTTAATGACAGTAATGAGAGGCCTTGTGGTTCTTTAGCATAAAGGTGTTGCATAGTGTCATGCCACTTGCACTTGGCCGCTCTGATTATAATTTACATCAATACGCAACATCAGAATGCTACGGTGACCAAGCGGCATAATTGATCTCCCAGCAGCTCGGGCATCTGCTTTTGGCCCAAGTGAAATCACATTGAGTTTGACTTGAAGTGAACCTCTTAGCGGTGCCACGCTCATGACATGATTCAAGCGATAGCAACCGCTTGACTATAATAGCTCAATCCTTCAAGCGGCGTACACCAAGCCGGCTTGCTGCGTGGCTGCAAGTGCATGGCACTATGTCAATGACCTTAACTCCTAAGACCACGTCCAATTTGTTTTAAAATTCCTACTCCCAAAGTAACATGGCACAAACGACTTTTTACACATCATTAGCCATAGTAAAGCGCGCACTGCTTAATATAATTACCTTGTTCGGGGTCATCCTGTTAGCCTATACCACGCACAAAAGCTTGCACCTGAGGTCAATTATCCAATTACATTTATTCCCATTTTTGCTCATAATAAGTTTCATAGACACTTAGTAAATTGTGTTTGCAATAGATCAAGTCCATATTAGCGAAATGTCAGTGGTTTAGTTCTGACATCGCGTTAATAAACTGACATTGCCTGTACAAGGCAACCACACTTCTTCAAACTTTCCCATCCATTACTCGTTTCCATTAGACCGTTTTGCTAGTTTTCGCTCGATCGTGTTTTACATTCAATGGACTGTCGCAACCTCGTGTCACGCCGCAATTCTGGTTTTTTCACTGATATGTACATGCACGACCCCGAGCAGTAATTGTTTGGAATATATCACACGACAGCCTATATGCATGGTGCAGGTGGTGTGACGTCGTAATTAGCACGCGGCCTCTTTGTTGTTTAGTTGGTTTTTTGTGATTCTTTGCTTGTGTATGGCAAGTAGTAGCGGTGCCCGCGGTAAAACTATACCCTTATAAATATTGTTTTGAGTGTCCGGTAAAGGGTGTTCTTGCATGGAGGTCCTTGTATTTGTCAGCTCTCATGTACAATCAATCTACCTATTTCCTCCAGTCTAAGTGACTTGAAAGGAGTCACATTTTATGCACATCTAGTTTTCTAGATTTTACTTGTTTAAGGTTCTAAATAATTCATGACCAGATTTTAGGTGTCCTTTGATTACCAACCAAATATGGCGGGAGTTCGGTTGTTATTGTTTCCGTGTGTAAAAGTAAACCAATTTACTTAGCGTTTGCACAGCACGGCATCGCCCATGCATAATATACACACTGTGTCTCTTGCGTTGTCTTGCGCCTACATTATTCTATATCGTTCGCAATGTTCTGAGGCCGCCTATTTTGGTGTAATCAAAGTATAGTTAAATTTCAACAAATGTATGTGATCGAAGCAAAATGATCGGAAGTCACAATATTGATGTGAGAATGCCAAACAAATAAGCAAATGTCTTTTGTTTCCTATTGTTTTGGCCACCCTTCAACTGTTTATCTTTAGAATTAATTGGTCAATTTTCAATGGGGGTTTCAGCAAAATGTAGCTTTAATTGTGCATACAGTTATAGAAAAAGTAAAAATCAATCTGACTGACTAGCTCATTTTTGCTGATCACATCACAAATTTATGGGTGGTTTTAAACTATTTGTTGTGTGCATGCATGTGAGTGTGTCACATACTTATCAATCATTGCATAGTTTGTAAAACCTATGTCGGCAATCTTGTTTAGTTACCCTTTTTCCCTAGTTGGATGCTGAATAAGCATGACCTATTTGGAGGTATGACGCCACATGTTACCATGGTGATATTGGAAAAGTGTTTATAGTGACGCAGCCTGGAAGCCCTGCATCTCTTGCTCATGGTAATTCACTGAAATCATTAAGTTAATGCTTCCTTAGGGCGGTCGGTAAGTATTTCCATGGTGTAGTCTGTGTCACAGACTGCGAAAGATATGATCTAAATTGGATATCTGCGTGAGATATTCACGTTATCATCGCGTCATAGAGAATGTGTGGTAAATGAAAGTAAAAGCTCAAATATCTCCGGAAAGACGAAGGGGTGTTCTATGATTTTTTTATCATGAAGGGTCATTTATTATTTTTGTATTGTGAATATGTATCGTAATTGGGTCTGCACCTATAGAACCTAGTTAGGAACTTGAACGTTTTTGTCGGGTACTTCGGTGGTCGCAGACATGGACAAGTTCACGCAATCGCTACGGCCGCATCCATTTTTCCCACAATGCCTTTCAATATTTTTCCAGTCTTGAGCTTTTTCAAACACTGGTTTCATTTTACACCACTTTTTTTTTTTAATTTTAGAAAACGGATTATGTTCGTACTTACCGACGGCCGGAATATCTCAGATGGCTGCCAATCATGGCTGGGGGGGGGGGGGGAGGAGAGGGGTCATTTTCCGACTTTTGGTTAAAACAGATTTAAATTTGAAATTGTTACTACTACTCCTACTATACTTATGTTGAATGTCAAGCTTTAAAAATTGCAGGACAAAGAAAACACGGTGTGATGTCTAGGATTAAAAGCACAGATTAAAGAGAAGATCAGTGGAGGGACAGATTCAATGAAGTATGGTGGACTGTTTTCTGATGTGTTATTGAAGTCATGGCCTAAATCCAACAGAGGAACCGATGGACAATATGCAGCTCCTACAGCATGGTTAGGCTGGAACGCCATTTGTGGACTGTCTTCAAAATTTCAGGTGAGAGTTATTTTAATTATGTACTTATGACATTGTTGCACTGTCTATCCAATTGCCAGAGATGTTTACAATTCAATGCAAAATTGAGACTTGAAAAAGAATTAACTGTGTATAATATTATTTATTATGCTTTATTTTGGTCTTATCATTTGCACAGTATGGTAGGATTACCTATACTTGTTACAGACATGTACAAATGCTGATTTTTGATGATTTTTTGTTTGATTTCTGAATTATCAAATCACTGATAGTGCCTTTACTCTATGCTTTGTTTATTCTCATGTCGCTGACGAGGACACAGGACTGCTCAGATCCTCTCTAAAGATGCCACAAGCTATCTGGAGACAGCAAAGTCAATCTTCCTCTCGATTCTGTTCTGTTCAAGATGGCAGTGTGCAAGTTGGCCAGCTCACTCATATCTGAAGGAAGATACCTCCATCAGTTCATAGATCTCTACAAAATCATGGCGTCTGCCGAACGAGGAAGCTGTTGTAGCTGAGAGGCTGTGACAAGAGCAAGAACAAGAACTGCCAAATGGACACACACACGGCAATCTTGAGTTGTTAAATACAAGAAAAGAGAGTTTGAAAGCACTGCAAGACCAATTAAACTCAACACGACCCTTGTTACAGTCTGTCGAAATTTTTTCCAGGTATGGACCGGGTGGCACCAGGGTAAAATCATAGGAATGGCGATACATTACATATGAACTCATATAGTTTAAAAAAAACAAATTTTATGAAATTTATTGTTTAACCCTGTTTTTCCTGAAATTTAAAACTCTCGGCGGGCGGACACCCCCTGCTTCCCTTGGGTATGACTATAAAATGTATAAATTTAAGTAGGTTTAAAGGAGAACCCGTATAACGAATAATATTAACAATATACACTATAAAATAATTATTGACCCACATATCGAAGTGGTTTCATCAATCATCGAAAAACGGAATTATATAAACCCTGAACCTGAATAAAACCATCTTTTCTGACCCTGTGCTATTTAAAAATATCGGCAGTGTATAACGTGTTATGCGATACGACCGGCAACGTTAGGTCATACACGCCATATGAATCCACATTTAAAAGCAATCATGCGTGAAGATGTTGGCGCTACTGTGCCGTCCTATCGCATACACAAATACATATCCATACTACAGTAGCGCGAATTTCAAATAGCGGCGTGGTCAGACAATGCTTTTAATTCGTTTTCTGGTTAGTATAATTCCGTTTTCCCATGAAACACTCCATATGTGGTTTCAATACTTGTTTTTATAGCGTATATTGTGTAATTTATTTCTTTGATACAGAGTTTCTCCTTTAATCCATATGAAATCTGCACCCCCTGTTGCCAATAATGAAAATTCATTAATCCACTCTACCGATATACCGAATAAGTCAGTGAACTTCAAACATTGGTATATGATAGACAATGAGGTTAGTGCTATAATACTTTTTGACAGTTATGAATATTAATTAAGCTCATTTGCATATATTCATAAATGTTATTAAAACCACAGTGTTTTAGGTAAAATCTTCCTGGAAGATTATTGATTTTAAATGGGAAAAGTTCAATACTCTTGCTGTGAAAGTTTTTAATAAAGTCATACAGTGATAGATACTGTATTTCATATAAAACATCAGCCTCATTTTGGTAACTAACATTTGAAATACACCCGTGTGAATACTTCAGCAAGTTAAAATCTTCCACAGTTTAAAACATCTTCCCAGACCATGGGATTTCAGAGGGATAACCCATTATCCACAACAAGAGGAAGAGGGCATAGTTAAAAGTACTGTCACTCCGTGAAATCCTCAGTCATGGTCTGCATATGGCTTACTCCTTCATTTCAAATAGACATTTCAATCATGATCCACACCATCCCCCCCACTTACCTAAAGAAAAACTGAGATGTTTGTATATCATCTGAACCGTATCCTATAATCCATGTGTACCTAATATCACGTGTGGAATTCAGTCCGAATATGTAGGAAGAATTTGCAATTTTGTAAATTTTCTCTTCCATTGACCTTTGACCCCCATGTTGACCATTAACCCCACTGTGCAAATGTCATATTTTGTAGTATTATACGGTGCAGCTGGTCTGCCATAACACTTATACACCATCAAATGACAAATCCAATTGAAGTGTAAACGTTGGATTTGGAGTTGGTAATTGAGTGGTGCCATCCCAATAAATTCCGTCTGATTCCAGTCAGCCTTTAACTATTGCATCAAATAAGATTTAACAGATTTGTTTAAATTTTAGAATGGTAATTTTTTTATTGTTTGAAATTTAAAGACGTTCCCAATCAAACTGTTTGTTTTTGTGCCTATCAATAATACTTGTCCTATTCTTCACTGTGTGAAATAGCTAGCTGAAATTGAAATCCTTCATATAACAAATCACAACTTTGTTAACTGAAATTCCAGATCCATATTTTTGTTTACACAGTATCCTATGGCTCTGTACATAATGTTACTTGGCATCAAAACAAAAACCTGATTAGTCTCACTTTGGAATCAGTCAATTTTTAGGGGACATATTTATTTGA
>JAMKCH010041348.1:0-13887 GCA_023653785.1 Ophioderma brevispina
TTCGAAACCCGGTTTTTTTTTGCATAGTTGGAATGCTTCCCAATGTATTAATCACACCTGAAGTAAATAAGCCGAATACGGCGTCTTATGTATAATATGCTGATTAGTACTGTTCTGTCGTGCACGACAGAAAGTTCAAAGCACGGTGTTTCTATGTTGCACATTACGATAGTCAGGCAAGATCAAACCAGTTCGGTTGTTTTCTTTTGTACTTGTTTGTCCAATAAACCTTCGGGACGTTCTTGGTAGATGTTCTACAATCGACCTGTGCAATTTGAGAGAATTCTATCCCAAAAAAATCTCCTCCTGTCACTTAAGGGAGGCGCACTAAACCGGAGCGTGCTGGAGGGATTCATATCTACTCGTACATCATTGGGTCATTGTTGATAGGAATTTCAGTAAAAATGATTTCCGGATAGGAAAACCCAGGATCCCCGTATTGCTAATTAGATCGTTATACATCAAATCTAGTATATAGTGAATCTTAGGTTTTCTATATCAATTCCCCTAGTTTTTGCCATAAAACAGAATTTTAGCCCGCTGATCCACGGTTTTAGTTCAAAAAAGTGGCAGATCGTTAGGATTTGGTATCCATTTTTCAGCTTTGGCAACATGGTGGAGTTATTAGCCTTTTTTGTCAAACATGTCTGGCTGCAAAACTCAAATCGGGTAGCTAAACCGTAGAAAACGGCTCCCTAAAAGCGTGGTTTAGTGACCTGAAAATTGAGTTTAGTTAGAATGGTATATCAATGCTGCCATGTCCAAGTCCCATGCATAAGGTACTGTTGGAAAACACGAACAAACAATGTTACAGCCCAATTAGATTTGACAAGTTTTAAAAATTGTTAATAAAATTAAAAGAATACCTACTTAGAATGGACCTTAGGGGAAATTTTAATTATTCATTAGGCTATAATGAGCTCTTATTATTATTTAGATTATTAATATTCATACCCTTGTTAGTTCTGTGGATTATTTTAATTTGCATATATTAATATTCAATATCCTTGACGGAATAAAGCGCAAACAAAGGATAACGTTAAGAGGAAACGAACTTTCCCCTTAACGTATTAATTAGCTCATAAGAATAGGAGAAATTCCCCCTAACCCCCCCCAGCTTATAATGTATAATTATAATATAAACACATATTGTCAGACGAAAATGAAGTGAACATCCAATCTCCACCAATCCAATTCCCATATTACGGAATTACTCAATTCCTAAGTACAAGTCATAAACTTGACACCCTTCTTGACTTACTTCCGCCGGTCTTTGCCGCTACAACACCGTTTGGGCAAAAATAGCAGACGACACAACAGAAGATACCAAAGTAGGAATCGTGATGACGATGACCGTAGAGCTACACTGATAGCAATAGGCCAGGTAGGAATGCCCCATCAGTATGTTCAATCACCATAAGCCACTGCATGGTTGAGTGTCAATTCTGAAAGAAGATGAAAACAAACAAAAAAACCCTTGCCGCCCCGTCTTCCAGCCCCATCTGATCCTCCGCTAATCAATTTAATCGATTGTAATGATATTAGGTTCGGTATCCATCCCTTCACTGTTAAACTTGATTAATTTTAATCTTGTTAAAAATTTTATTCAACCCCTAGGATTACCAGGTGAACTACACATTTGTTGTTAAAACTGTAATCAGCGGCTGTTGATTAAATTTAATGTGATTGGTTAAAACTGTAACTGTTTCCTAGTTCTATTTGCTCAATGCTGGTTAAAATTGATGTTTGTTCAACTAAAACAGGTTGTTGGTTAAAATTTAATCATTTTTGTTTGGTATTATTATATTACTATTATTACTTATATGGATTGGTTAAAACTAAACACATACGGAAATGCTTATTCAGTTATTTCAAAACTGGAAGAAAAAATAAATCGTTTTAATCATGACTGAATGAAACTGACCGTTTACAACTGTCGCAGTTTTTATGTATGGTTACTATTTTCGGTATCCCTCCCTTACACTGTTAAAACTTTTATTAAAATGTTTATCTTGTTGTTTAAAATTTTTATTCAACCTCTGATTAACAGGTGAACCCACATTTGTTGTTAAAACTGTAATCACCGGCTGTGATTAAAAAATGAATTGATTGGTTCAAACTTAACTGTTTCCGTTTCTAGTTTCTATTTGCTCAATGCTGGTTATTATGTTGGTTAAAACTAAATAGGTTTGTTTTAAAAAAATTTAATCATTTGATGGTAAGTGTTATTATTTATTCGTACTAAGGGTTGGTTTAAAACTAAATCACCTTGCTAACCATTGGTGGGTTATAAATTCATCCTGTAATAACCCCCTACGTTTGGATAGTCGATGTCAAGATATACTTCTATGAGGGATTATATAGAGCTTTCTTCAGTCAGGCATAACATCTCTCATTCTCTGGGTCCCTCCCCTCATTGAAGTCTTGACTATGACTCTTGACTTGACTATTCACCCTACTAGAATTTTCAGCTAACAGCTACGAGATTTGAGGAGCTGTGAGTCCCTAACAGAGAGTCTGAAAATGCCCAAAAGGTATGTAGTCGATCGAACGTTCATGTGACCGGTACAGTTGAGAATAATACCACCCTTTTTTTTGCCGACAAGGATAGATTAGAATAAGAAGCTTCCAGGTGCCACCTGAGCATCCTTGGGCGTTTTGAGAAATCCAAGATTGGATGATTGATTCTACTATCAAATTCACAAATGGAAGCAAATCTAATCATTTTAAAAATATGCCCTATAAAGTAAATAACCGAGATAAAAATAGACATAAGTACTTAGGTTTTATTTGTTAGATACAATTAAATGTATTTCTAATACTTTTAAAATTGTAACACGACGTCAATCAAATATGGCAGCCAAAAACGTGAAGATCTCTTATCTTCAAAAAATACTTGACAACAAATTTATAAGTATAAGTCGGAAAGTATGTTATCATGTCAATGTTTTTTGGCAATTTAATCAACTAACTTTTAATCCGTGTTTTTATACCTGTTTAAACAGCAAACCGAAGCTTAGCCCCCCCCCCCCCCCCTGCTAATCCATTACTTAGTGTGTCAAAACCACGCGGTTTTAAAACTTTACACTTTTAAAATTGCAATTTTGTGTTTCTAGTGCACCAATATTACTGCTTTATCCTGCACTTCTTGTGCTTCTTTGCTTGTTTTGCTGAGCCCTTCATTTCAGCAAAATTGGTTTTCATGCATGATTGCAACAAAGTAAAAAAAAAAAGGTGGCATATAGGAATGGACTGATAATGATCAAATAAAATCCACCACTAAAATTACAGCAAAATGGATAATTGCTACAACTTACGGAGAAGCTACATTTACAGACGTTTTACAGTCATCACCATGGACAAAACCAAGCGCGATCAACACATTACCTGAGCTCTATATATTTAATATATACATTACTGCGGGGCGTACAATAAAAACCCACCAAAACTTCTCCCCAATTTTTGTGGTAATTGTGCAAAATTCATCAAAATAATTAAGGCCATATTAAAGCTGCATATCTCCTCTTTCCAACGATAGATAATTGGTCATGTGCGGTCATGGTTAACCGAGTATCATTGTTTTTGTACAATGCGTGGCGTAAACCGTCCGGGGGCGGGGGGGGAGGGAAGTTGCCCCCCTCTGGCTCAAAAGCGGGACGAATGGACGCAAAATATGTGGGCAAAATTAAAGCCAATTCGGCAATTTTCGCATTTGTCAAATGCGACTTAATTGGAGCAAATCACCGTAGACACTTACGATTTTGTCCCCCTCGGCGACGACTTGGAAATTTGCCCAGGGGGTGAAGCCCATCAAACCAGTCTTACGTGCTGGGCGCTGACATTTTGACTATTGCACGGAATAATTATATTTTGGGTCTTGTATACACACATATTGTCAATGCGATACAAACAATCCGCCAAATATCAGTTGTTGGATGTTGGGTGGCTTTGGGGGTTTAATTTTGTCCTACCCATGCCACACAACGAATGAATGACACGTCGTCGTCTATTTAAATAAACCTCCTCCAATGAATACATCTTTTCACCTAAGCGCGCATTGGCATTATGAGAACAGAGAATCGGCACACAAGGATCCAGGTACACTATATTTACACCTGGCGCACCTCGAAGCAACATACATCAATTTGTATCACTAAAGATTAGTGTATATGCAAGCGGCACCCACAGTATGTGGAAGAAGCGGAGGCAAGCCCTGGCTTTCTATGTTGGTACTCTATGTTGCTTTCTATTGTGGTCGGCAAAACATGCGAGACGATGAATTTCTAAAGATTACGTAACGTTTTGCTCTCTATCTATATAGAACCTCTTGAATTTGCCTCTCTGAATCGACTACCTCGGTACGGCCACTGGCACAATGGGACAAAGTGAGCTTGGACCAAGTTTCAATACATGCTACACAAATCCTATTCAATTTTCCTCTCTTCCTCTTCTCACTCAGTCACATGGCAAGTGAATGGATTTTGTCTTCGTCCTTTGTGAAGAAGACACTATAGAATCAACGTTTCCCGCCAAACTGTAAATCGAAGATTGCTTCAACATGTTTACTCGAGTCAAGAAGACGAATGACAATATACAATACAATCTACTACAAACGGCATTTGCTATAGCGCTTCTCAAAAATAAAAAAAAAAACAAGGTCAAAGCGATTTACAAAATAGAGAGTAATATATTTACCTAAAACATAGTAATACAACAGGTATTGTAAAAGATGAACCTATGAGATAAGTACTTACCATCAAACTATAAAATAAAAAACTAAAACAGCTGCACAATTAAATATCAGGTGAGGTCATAACAAAAAACTATTTAAGCACACACGATCAACCTTAGGAATAGATTGAATTTAGAGCTTCTTAAAGTAACAAACTAACAATGGACTTGGAGTGGCGAACAGAGATAGGCAACGGTTTCCTAGGCTAGGGGCCCCTGGGGCCGCATTGCCGAAAGCCCTGTCACCCACTGACCTTTTGGTGCGGGAAACAGTAAGGAGCGTCTTGTCATCTACAGATCGCAATCCTGGTATTGAGACAAGTAAGATGTCAATTGTCCGGAAATCGCCCTTTAGTAAGAATCTAAGCTTAAAGACAACACCCTCACTAATTGGTAGCCAATGGAACTCTTTAAGGAGTGGTGTGGCTGGTGTCCTTCTACCAGGCGTGGTGTTGCTGGTGTCCTTCTATCAGGCGTTAGGCGTAGTCGTGGACCAAATGTCCCCCTACCGTTCACCACAAAGTTGCTCGACTTCTAGTCTAGGAAATTTTGGAAGGTTGCATTTTGTTTGGCTATATTTGATAAAATAACTTTACATATGTTTCGTAGAGTAACGCCTAGGAAGTGTACAACGATTAGCTACATTTTTTTTTCGATGGGCATGGGGGGTATCCAGCAATTTCAAATGGCTGCCATTTTTTCAATATTTTAGGCTTATTTTGTCTAATATTCCAAGTTTTATGAGTTGAAAAGATTTTTATTTCATGTGTTATTCACTTAATATCAGTATGTATCACATAAAAAAAATACCATTTCGATAATTTTCTTCTTTCTTGAATTAATCAGTTCCATTTTGGTGCCAAAAATTCAAAAGGCCGCCATTTTGATATGCTTTTTGGGTTTTTGAGTATATTATGGCTAACTTCAATTTTTTGTTCTTGAAATTTCTTGACATTAAAGTATTTGATTCATTACAATATATTTAATATCAAAACATTAACCATGATTTTCAAATCATTGCATTCTTCATAGGGACTTTTTTTCCAAAATGACTGCAGTGTTCTTCTTGTTCTTTTAACCATAATAACTGTAATAGAAACGAACAGTAGGAACTCCAAGGAGGGGCATTCCCCCTCCTATTTTTTTTTCTTTATATCCACTCAGTTTGCCACCGCCCCCAAGAAAATTACAGATTTTTGGCAAAAATCAGCGATTAGTGGGGCAAATTGGTTTAAAAATCTTAAACAATTTTTGATATTGGCTCCACCAGAATTTCACTTTGCCGCCCCAAAACTCAACTTTGGCCCCCTCCCCCCAAAAAGAGATTTGGCGCCGCCGCTGGAAAACGAACCGCAACACCAATGCAATAAAATCATAATATAAACTACTTACACTGAAAGTCAATTTTTGTTATAAGTCTGGAATGTGCTTAGACCCTGCTGACTATCCATACTTTAAAAAATAATTGCTAGTTGGAATACAGGCATTCTCTAGCAAACTGGCAGTCAATGGACCATGTACTTTGAGAATGCACTGATATGTTAAAAACTTTCTTCCCTTTGACATTAATTGGTAAGTTGAATTTGTAGATTGATATTGTATTAATGGTCACTGCCGTAAAAAGGATTTATAGCAATTTATTGTGGAACCAAATTAAGCATTGTATGTGCTTCTGAGGGTATTACTTCTGGTGTTAACTTCAATACCACCCAAAATTCAATGAATTGTAGAAGCAACCGCCATGTCTGTTGACAACACGTCCTCCATGATTGATGCCCGCTCTGTCATAGTAGGCAGCATTCTACAAATATCCATCAGTAGATTCCAAGCACCCTCAATTCAATCTCGGGAATTTCACCAAACTTCATTTCTTCATTGGCAATTTCAACCGCCTATTACCCAATGGGCTACAATGAACCATAAAACGGACGAGCTGTCGAAGAATGGTTCGACAGTCAGCCTCTACGTCTCCACTTCTCCTTCACGACCTAAGGCCTGGGTCCGCCATATTTTAAAGAGCCTCGTTAGAAGAGAGGTTACAACTATGATCTAGCTATTGTAAGCAAAAACATCTCTAAAGCTGTGTAGCAAGATGTTCTGGACCTGAAGCATAACTCAGACATTTACCAATCGACATCCATGTTAACCACGCTGCAGTGCCTTTATAAGCGAGAAAAAAAAACTGCAAAGATTTCACGAAGGATTGCACCAAAACCCGTAACAGTAAACTACATAACACGTACACATGACAACTTTGCCCAACTAACTAGTGAACAATACTTACTGCCTGAGATCATACCGCAGGGCTGTCAGGACGGAATATGCACAGCTTTTCCAAGGAAGTGCTAAGAATAGCGAGAGTTACTACCATGCTTGAAGCCGATCCTCTTCAGCTAAAGGAACTGCTAAAGGTGAGGAGATGTCAGAGGAAAGGATCACAACCTTAATTGAATCCACTGATATGACCAATAACAAGAAGCATGGTCTAACCATCCGAAAGCTTCAGGGATTCCAACATAGCCTCCAGCAATGTTACTAAACACCCAACCAAGTTGCCCACAAGAAGCCCCAGAAGACCACAGTAACCAAAGAGTAGCATATCCTTGTTCACTCTCCCTTCAACATGGACGAACTGAAACCGGTATTGCTAAACAACCAGGAAAAGCAGTGAGTCTTGACAACATCTCAACTTATCATCTGAAAAAACATTTTGCTTAACTTCAACAAGGACTGCTAATAGACCTTGGAAAACCCCCGGGAACCCCAATCCACCCCTCACCTGACAGGCTGAAAAACTTTGCTTAGTAGCAAGGAGTGACTTCCTTAGCTCTACAATTGCTGCCTTATTTCTCACATTTCACCAAAGATCTGGAGGAAAGCCAGTTATATTGCACTCTTTAAAGCCTGGGACGGATCTCCATCTCATCCAAAGAGCTTCAAACTCTCACTCCTCAGCCGTACCTACAACACTCTTTGCAAAATGACGTCTCCTGTTCAACTGTATCGTACCTGTGATAGAGGAGGCACTTCATACCAGAACAAGCATGTTTCCGGCCAGGAAAATCAGCCAGCTAAATGGTTTCGAGAAGGTTCGGTAACCGGAGTCGTGTTCGTCGATCTAGTCAGCAGCGGTTAATCACAGATGCTTACTCCTTTAAGATTTTGGGACTCACCAAGGATATCTGCTTACCTGAGCTAATCAAAGGATTGCTTGGCGTGGCTCAAGAATGACTAACCCCAATGGAGCCGTGCTCGCACCTCTCCTGTTCAATATTAATACCAACGACCAACCTAGAGTGCAGTGACATATTGTTTTATCTTGTATATAGACTACTTGAATGAGGGCACAAACAAGATTGGCGGCTTTAAACAGTTGTCCAAGAGAGACTACCAAAGCTTTGGGATGACTCACTCACTCACTTAGTATAAGGAAAACCACCTATGTCAAGTCCATCCAAGACACAGTGTGTGCTTTCCATCTTAGCAACCGTGAAGCCAAATATCAACAGCCTGGTCTGTCTACTTGGATTAACTTAGAACCCCATACTCTCTCTCTTATAAACCCACATCAAGCCGAAGAGTAAAGATATGTTCACAGCCATACACAAAAACATCTTGAAAACTATTGACCAAGATGGTGCGCGCGTTCCACATACCCTAGAATCGATGTGCACTGCCCTGTTCTATCATGTTAGAGTATCCTGCCTCTGTATGGAAAAGATCACCCATGAATGCCAAGAAGACATGATCCAGCGTTAAATGCCTCCTGCCGGCTTATCGCCGATGTCTTCGCCCAACTCCAATGGAGAACTTGTACATCGATTGCTCCACCAGACATATGTCGTAGTGTAGCGAACATGCATGAACATACGCATTGCACAGTATCTCATGTGAAGCACCAGACAGAACCCAGCTGTAACTGCCTTAAATCCAGAGAGAGAGAGTGAGAGAGAGAGCGTTTCTCAAGCGAAGTCCCACCCCTTCATGCACATTATTGATTATGGTTGATAGGGTCTTGAAGTTAACACATAGAGATAATACCCCTCAGACGCACATACCATGGCTTAATTTGGTTCAACAGATGCCATAAATCCTTGTTACGTCATCAGTTTACGATAATATCAATATCATCTACAATTTCAACTTACCAATTAAATGTAAAAGGTGACAAAAATTTCACTACTATCAGTGCATCTCACAGCACATGGTCGCATTGACTGCCAAGTTTGCGAGAGTATTGCCTGTATCAGTTGTTAATTATGTTATTATTATAATTTTATGCCATTTGTGTTTGTGGTTCGTTCCAGTGGTGTGTCAGACCTCTTTTCTGGTTGAATTTTTTGGGGTTGGGCAAAAGTGAAATTCTGGAGTTGGTACATATATCAAACTTTTAGATTTTTTAACCAGTTTGGCCTCAATCGCTGATTTTGCCAAAAATCTGTAATTGTTTCTTTATATTTGGTGGGGGGGGGGGGGGGGGGAAACTGGTGGGGGGTAAGATAAAAAATGATAGGGAATGAGCCCATGCGCCCCTGATTGCCACTGTTTCGTTTCTGAATACATTATTATGCTAGCTGATGGTAAAGAAAAGAAGAACACTTAAAATAAAATAGCCGATATTTTCGAACAAACTTCCCTATGCCGAGCAATGATGTGAAAATATGGTAAATATGACTTAAATTTTAATTTTTGAATACTAATAATTGTAATGTCTCAAATTTTCAATGTCAAAGAATTTCAAATACAAAATTGAGTATAGCCGTAATATACTCAAAAAACCGAAATAATTATCAAAATGGCGGCCATTTTGAATTTTTTTTTGGGTCGCCAAACTGGAACTGAGTAATTCAAGAGTTTCTAAATTTTATTTTAAATGTTATCCATCACTGATATTAGTGAATAACACATGAAATCAAATCTTTTAAACTTCATAAAACTTGGAATATTATCCAAATAAGCTGAACTAATTGAAAAAAATGGCTGTGCGCATTTTGGAATTGCTGGCTACCCCCCCTTGCACATCGAAAAAAAAATGTAGGTAATCTTTTTGGTTGCCATGACCTAATTTCTTCAAGAATATACAAGTTTACTAAATATAGGTCAAAAAAAAAATGCAACCTCTCAATTGAAACAAAACGTCCTAGACTATTCGCTGGGCTAGCCAGGGAGCACAGAATCTGGGACACTGGAGACATGTTCTTTATGGACGAGAGCCGCTACATCCTTGACCGTTAATATGTAGACAATTGAAAGGGTTCGTCGATACTCGGTGAGAACCTCGCGAGGTGGTGGGCGGCTCAGTGGATGGTATGGGCCGGTAATTCATTATGAAGGAAAACGTCACGGTGGTGCCAAAATGGAAACTGAACGCCGTCGTGTACCTGGATATTCTGGAAACCACTGCCTGCCACATGCAAGAAGGGTTATGCAATAATTTTCGGCTGCAAGACGACAACGCCACGCTAAACAGGACCGCTGTAGTGAGACAATTTCTTTAGGAAGAGGGGATGGATCAGAACCATGGCTTGCTTGCTCCACTAGCTATGGTACATGAATACAATGTTGGCCTTTTAATGAAATATTCGGTGCTCCAAACCTGGGGATTACTTATTTCCTTCACAAAATTAAAACAATTATTTTCAACAGGAAAAGCTTTGTCCCCACATGAAAGGGTGCACATTATTAGAAAAACTGATAAAATGTCAACTCAATTTACTTCAAGAATACCAGTGACCAATGGATATACATATAACCTCAACATGCTCGAGCGAACAATGGGGCTAATGATACTCATAATCGGCCCGGACACACTTCACATTCTTTACATCTGGTCCATTGTTATTGTGCACGCAGTTGAACAGAATTCGAATGATATGTCCTTGCCACATTGGCGTAAGTTCTTTTCTCGTTCGCGCGATAAAAAGAAGCTTGAGATTCTACTGTTGTGTTTCATAACTTTGACCATATGATTAATAATTGTTTTCGAAAGAAAATGAAAGGGACCAAATATCATGCAACGAAAAGCCCATGGTAAGACTGACCTAATTTGGGGGGGTGCATAACCTAAATCCCCAATGTATTGTCTTTAAAACCTATTTCTATTCTTGGAACCAAGACAGGCAATGTATTCAGCGACCTACCTTTTTAAAAAACATGACGAGGTGAGTATGTTGCCCTGTAAGTTATGAACAATACTAGAGCTCAATACGCGGAAGTGATAACACCTGCTATATCTTGAATCCTTTCAACGTGTGGGCAGTAACAATGTCCCTGCAACTCTGTTAGCGAGCGGCCGAGCCTTGGAAAAGTGCTCTATGTATTTCGAATTATCCCTCCCCACCGTACAACAAACACAACCACCTTTATTTGAAGGATAAAAAATATAAGATTTAAGAAAACGATGGTTGTTGGTTCACTATTGGTGGCAGGGATGAATTTCTATGCCGAAAAATGAAATTTGGGGTGCAAGTTAAGCGAAATTATTTTTTATATTTTTTTAAGGTAAAATATTACAATCGTATTTTTATGTATCCTTTTTTATTGATATAGGTTTTCATACAATTCATAAAGGGTTCAGATATACTCGTTGTGGTTACATTGGATAAAAGGATGTTTTTTTAGGACAAAGGTGATTTTGGGGTTAAAAATTCAGACCCTTTATATATTGTATAAAACAGAATCTAAAATATAAATGTCAGAGATTGATAGTATTGCAGTATGAATTAAAATTTGTTTTGCTAAGAACTATAATCTTGATATCTTAAGTTTTTAGCTTCAAAACGTGATTTTTTTTGGCCCAAAACACCCCTGCCACCAAAATGGTTTGACCACAACCACATTTTTTTTAAAATTATTTATACTATCTTTTGAATAGAAGTGGTTGTGCGTTTGTGTTGTACCGACGGGGAGGGGTTTGGTCGACATTTTTGTAAGCCAAACCGCTCCATTCTAGTTGAGAAGAGATCCGAAGTGTTTAGGTTGATTGTTGAATATCATAATTAGCTCTATTGTTCGCTTTAGTTTACGTGTACATATTGGCCTGACATTCTGGGAGTAAATTGTGTCGAAATTATTCATTTTTTTTTTTAAATAATGTTGCACTCTTTTCATTTGGGGGGGATACGCTTTCCGGTTTACATTAATATTTTTAAAAATTTTAGTGAAGGGGACGTAAGTAATCCCAGCGCTGGAGCACAAAAATATCGTAAATCACGAAAGTATCATGGCCTACATGCTATGAACTCTACGAGCATGCCTGGATGCCTTAGACCGACACAATCAATGACAGGGACCAATCTTCTCAAACTCCTATGGATGTTAGTAGCTTTTCGCCTGTACCATAACGAGAAAAGCATCAGCTTCAAGATTTCTGCGACGTGGGTAAACCATTATGTTACAGCATTCCGAAACTTCAGCCCCGAAGCATACTCGAGTTGGGGGCGAACTAGGGCTTGATAAGCGGTGGAGATAGAGTGCGACGTAATAACCCCAGGGTACGGGTTTTGCCTTCTATGTGATCTTGTTACAGTCATTTACTATGACATTTACTGTGGCAGTCTCTGTCTCAGTGCATTACAACACATTCGTTCAAAAGATCTTAGTCATATCATGATAATTTTAAGAAAAAAATATTGACGTCCAATCCGTCGAGGTTAGTGGATCGACCCCGCTGCAAAATGTGTAATTTCCAATAACGGTCATGTAGATTTAATATTCCTGGTCAGCCTAGCGTTAGTCAGTCTGTATGTGACCGTTCGATATGCGTAGGAGAGGGGGAGGGGAGTAGAGAGCTTAAGTATTTGATAAGACTATCACGCGGGTTACGCCGGAAGTGTGATGTTTGTTATGTTGCTGTTAGGGGGGCATGTCCTACCCCCCCCCGTCCACGAGGCTATGATCTTGGAAGAGACTGGGGTTGCTCTTCTTATTTAATGATAAGATGCACCAGTCGGTAAGGACTTTCAAATCCCTCTAGAATATAAGATGTCTTCGTTGCTCTTTTTCTCCCGGTCAATATTCTGTCGGCACGAATTACCTGTTTATGAGTTGGATTTGATCTGATATCGTTAATAGACAGCGAGAACATGGCAGATCCAAGTACAGAACCCTGTGGTACTCCCGATGACACTTCCCCACAGATGAATGTGTGGCTCCGTTGACGAGTCCCGGTCCGTCAATCCTGTTGTATAAAATATCTGGTTCATTCTAGATTAGGCGTCACGTGTGTCGTAGAACTAAGTTTAGGCGGATAATATATTAATAATAGATAATGGCCTTTATATGGCTCTCTACAGAGAACACAGCGTCTTATTTACAACAAATACTAAAAATACGAAATTTTAATATAAAACATGACATACCAGAATAGAGGGAAACTATCAAACCAAAGTTAACACAATTTTTAAACATGGAAATAAGTATGTTGTCAGGAGCCGCTTAAAGACACTGTGGAAGGTGCCTCACTACTGTCAGCAGGACGCTTGTAAGTAACATGGGGAAATCGTAATTAATGTTTTGGTTTGTTTTTTTCATATACAATTTTTGACACCAATGCTTTCCAATACAGATTTCATGGAGAAATCGATAATCGGGTGTTTATTTTTTGTAAAATGTGTTTCTTGAGTGTTTTATAAAGGGGCAAAATTTGTACAGGGTAAACATTAAGAGTGTTTAAATTGTTTAAAATTTATACCAATTCTGTTGGTTTCTCATAAGGTTTCTAAAAAGGTATAGTTTTTTTCCTATTTACGGATTATTGTTTTAGTACAATAGGCTCAAAGAAGGTCAAGGTCATTATTTATAGAATGGTCCAATTTTGTAAACTGGTCCTAATCGTTCATTGGGGTCATAATAAATAAGAACATGTATAGAGATTTCGGTGTTCACCTTTCAAATCCCCACTTTTAGAGATATTACTATCGTGGTACTCCCATAGACCCTGTGGTCACGGCCATATTTGCCCTCTGAATTATTATCAAAACGTCTTGCAACGCGACCTTTATCTTTCCGGCTTCTGTAGCTGTAAACGAACATTTGGCACATTTATAAAACAAACCGATGAACTGAAATTTTACCCCTAGTGTGACTTAACCCGTTTTGCCCTTTTGACCTCTTGTACTATAACCCTCAGGTAGGGCAAAACTATATACCTTTCTG
>JAMKCH010041349.1:0-28135 GCA_023653785.1 Ophioderma brevispina
TCCATTCATACTTCCACGCACTGCATTGCAGTACTGCAATGCAACCTGCCTAAAATGTTATTGCTATACATTGGCAGTATGCTGCAATGAATACAGACTGCAACACAGTAAAGGCTGCTCAGAGAGATTTTTTGAAATAATTTGCGTGTTGTAATTACTTTAAAATAGTCGAACTGGAACTAAGAGAGTAAAACAAACAAACCTAAAGATGCGCTCAATTCTAAAGTTTGAGAACAATCGGATTTTTTTTCGTTTTCGCATCAGTAAGTATTTATGTGTGGACAACATGCCATGGATAACTATTCACAAAAATATTCCAGATCCTGATTTTTGTTTTTATAACAAAGTTGGTGATTTTCCTTTTTCTATATGAAGGACTTAGATTTGAGCTTAGCTATTTCCCACAGTGAATAGTATAGGGACCGCCTTGATTAAAAATCCCAATTTCTTTGAAATTGAAGGCGACCTCCTCAGGAACATCTCTAGAGTCAACGTTAAAAATTATTTTTAAACACACTGGCGAGTGCATCAAGATGCAGTGGGGTACACAGTACGCCAATTTGTTTACTACTACTGGCAATCCTCCACAGTTTACGTACTGAAACCCGTGACCTGGGTTGACGATCTGCATAAATCTATTAGGAGTGCATCGGAACTGGCCGGAAGTGACGGACATTGCAGTATTTTACTGCACTTCAATCAGTGTCAGTAGGGTAACAGGACCCTAAATGCCAGTTGTTTTCTTTTTGAAATACAACCAAAGCTTTCCAGGAGTAAGTTCCACAGAATAAGGATTTGTTGTGCCCCAGCAAAATCTTGGTGGTCCGAACATCGGAGCTTAGCACATTGGAATTCAACTCTGGGCTGTTTTATAGCGTGTGCCTTTCAGCCCTACAATTTGTTGGGGTAATTGCTGGTGACAACAACGATAGTCTTTATGTGGCATTTTATTCCCCAGCAAATTGCTCAACAGTAACATGCCAAATATTGTAACCATTTACAAATGCCTTTTAATATACATGAAGATTTTGTAAATATTGTCACAACCCGTATCTAACTACTCACTCGATGTATAACCCGACTAATTTATATCTGCCTGCCGGACCGGACCTCAAACTCAGACCCCTTGGTTGGAAGTCGAGTGCAAAGTGAAGAGAGCTAAAGAGGAATTCCTCTGTTAAGTCTATTGACACTAACATGCTTATACCTCTTGATAATATACTATCTTATGCATGCAGCAAATTCAGAACAGCAATTATTTTTAAAACATGCAAATATAGAGTCTAATTACATTGCCTCAATTGCATGCATAAAAGGTCCCTGGTTCAATCCTCTCAGGGGTCAATTGTTAAGTTGTTATTATATCACTCATACATAAATTCAAGGCAGTTCATTGGTTCGCTACCGATTGAGCAATTTACCATCACCCTCTCCATGTGATAGTTTTTGTTATATAACGCATGAAAATATTCCTGACATTTTATTGGTGGAAACTGTATCAAATAGAATAGTTTTATCTTTTCACCCAAATAACGGGTCAACCGGTCAATAGTCGATTTTGATGGGAGCTTTTGGACCGGCCGGTCAATAGTCGATTTTGATGGGAACTTTTGGATCGGCAGTATTTAACATCGCCCGTCCGCCCATCGCATGACGTGAATTAGGTGAGTAGTCCTATAACACTATTTTTATTTTTAATATTTTTATGTAACTTGCAGTTTCCACCAATAAAATGACAACCGTATTTTCATGCTTTATATAAAACAAATATTTACTGCTCTTTATTCGGGCAATGGTAAAAATATTTGCCCTCTGTGACTGCAGACCGTGGGCCTACCATTGCCCTCGACCTTCGGTCTCGGGCAATAGTAGGCCCACGGTCTGCAGTCACCTCGGGCAAATATTTTGTACCATTGCCCTCATGAGCAGTAAATATTTGTATTTATTATAAAGCTCATGAATATTCATGAACAAAATCAAGCTATTTATGCTGATGGATTCCTATACGCGTGCTATTTCCATAGGAAATAGATTGGACTATTCCCTACAACCTCGTCCCCAGAGTCACAGTGAGGTGTAATAAAAACAAATACTAACATGGTTTATATCGGGACAGGGGCACACCATTTCCCTGGTACTTAATGCGAAAAATCGCAAAAAGCGCCCTGCACATAAATTTTTGACTAAAAACGTCAATTTTTAAGAAAACGCAATGCCAAATTTCATGCAACTTCAAAAATCCGCCATCTTGAGCTGTCTACATATAAAGGAGGACACTCAAAAGCAGTAAAAAATACCTACTAAAGAGTAATGGTAGGGAATTTTCTGCCCAAATCCACTCCCACCACACAAAATTAAAGGGACATGACACAGAGGTGCTGCACACTTTTTTCTTGGCCCGAGGCAAAAAATGTTGTCATTCAAGTTGAGATAGGTATAATAGGGCTGGTTTCTTTGTATTCTAATGAAAAAGCAAAAATGGATCATTTTATAGCCCACTTCCTGCTATTAACAAGGCGGTTCTCGAACCACAAAGTCCCCGCCAGTGCATTAGCTAAAGAACAAGAAGCCAACAATTTTAAGATCCAGGAAGATTGTTGATAGAAATAAGTGGGTCTTGTACCGACTGTTGTTTCCTTCCAGTGACATGACCTTCAAAATTTTTGGCACTGAAGTCTGGACCACCCCACCAAGGTTCATATCCTACCACTGATTAGTGATTTGACCTTAGATGACCACCACATGACCTAAAAATGTTTGGCATGAATGTTGACCACATCACTAGGTTTCCTGACCATACAAACCATGTGCAAAGATTCGACCTTGATGACTTTGAAAGGACTACCAAAATTTTTGGCACTGATTGTTGAACACACCCACCTAGTTTCACCATCCTACCATATGTTAAGTGATTTTACCTTGGATGACCCCCAGATGACCTTGAATGGACCTTCCAAAGTTTCAAAACACTGAATGTTGACCACAACCCCACCAAGTTTTCATCTCCTACACATGTTAGTTGATTGACCTGATGACCTCGGCACGACCTGAAATGACCTTCAAATTTTGGCACTGAAGTGACACACCCACCCAATTTCATCCTCTACCACATGTTAAGTGATTTTGACCTGGATGACTAGATTGACCTTGAAATGACCTTCAAAATTGTTGCAATGAATGTTGGACCAAACCACCAATTATCATCCTACCACATGTTACGTGCTTTGACCTGGGATGACCCTGAAGGACCTTGAAAACACCTTCAAAATTTTCGGCACTGAATGTTGACCACACCCACCAAGAATCATCATCCTACCTCACACAACAGATAAAGTTTTAGCTTTTTTGCGTATTTTTGACCCCATTTGACTTTGCCCAATGCCAACACGACCCTCCTCCGAACTCATCCGCAGCCTACTTGAGTGACATCTATGGTGCGAAGACGGGAAACCCATACTTGCTCCAATTAAAAGATATAGTGTTGACAACGTTTATTATAGCGCTTTAGCCCTATTTTTGCCCTATTTGGACACCTATTTTGAACCACATTTGACCTTTGGACCCATGTACATACCACTTTATATCCCACCCACCGCCTACATGAGATAAATCTATGTTGCGAAGATGGACTTTCACAATTGCCTTAGTTTCCAAAGATAACGCTGGGACGCACACACACACGGACGGCTACCATTTCTATTAGTCCCCCGTAGCCAACAAAAGTTGGCGGGGGACCAACAAGTATTAACTGCCTTAAATTCATGTGACTGTAGAAATATCACTCATTGAAAGATGTCCCCATTCCACTCACCGTACCAGCTCGTGGAATGGAAAGTTAAAAACCCCTTTTTTAATTTCATTGTGATGATATTTCAACCATCACATCTAGTCAGTTAATTATTGTACCTAGCTAATTACAACTATTCAGGTCATGAAAATTGCAGTCCAAATATTTAACCTCAAGCCTCTTCAGTCCTTACCCGATTCTTTTTACCAGGGTTGCTGAGTGGCGCACAAAAATAACATTCTTTGTGACCAAACGGCTCTAATTCTCTTGGAGTGATGTACTAACTTGAGTACAGCCCCAGTTTGATTATAGTCCACCCCCAGTTTTAAAAGAAATAGTAGCAATCCGCACTACAAAGCCAGACTTTAACTTAGGTCAACTCAGGGTACCCCTCCACTTACTTTGTCTCACCTCAAGTTGAAGGCGACGTCATTATGCGGCTTGAATTCCATAGCATTTCGATCGTGCCGCCTTTATTCGTGTACGTATCATGCCACTGATTCCAAGATAGAGCGCGCGATTAATGGATGCGCAACATAAAAATCACAGTGACGTCACCTTCAACTTTAGATGAGACAAAATATAGTACTCCATCAGCTGTCTTGTAGGTAACACTTGCAGAGATGCCAGCAGGTATTAAAAAAAATTCTACAAATATCCACGGACCAAAAAGAGGTACGAGCGTAAGCGAGCAAGCGAACTAGAGGGTGGGGTCCAGGGGCCCGCCTTAGGGACACTGGTGGGGGTCCAGGGGCAATGCACCTGATTGGGGGTACAGGGGCGAAGCCCATGTAAGCCCCGACTTGTCATTGATTGTAACTATTTGAAGCTTTAAGAATGTCTCTGGCCTCAATTTTATGCTTAGAAAAGCATGACATTATTAATAGGAATTAGTATGGCCGGAATAATAAAATACTGTATTACTGAAATCGTACATGATGCATTATTGATGCTGAACATCTACCAAACATCAATTGATAATTCGAAGTTTAGGGATGAATTTAGTATTCTGCTTCCAGTCCACACCTTCAAACAGCAGTTTTATTCCGTTGAGGTTTGCGAATTCCAATGGGTGGTGGCACAATACAAAATTCTTTCCCGAAGTTTTACCCACCTCCGTCAAACATTCTGCCAACACCCTACGAATTCGGCAACGGTAACGGAATAAACCACATGTTTAGGGTGCCGAATTTAACTTGTGTTGGCAGAATACTAAATCAATCATGGCTACGGTAATAATCCCCATTTTATCAGTGTCCTCAAGCCATTTCCGCTGGAATTTGTCTCGGCAGGTTTGATTCATTTCAGCGATATTATCGCCCTATTATCGCCACACTCGACAAACTTTATCGTGTTTATAAGACCGACATCTTGACAGCAAACTTTTCGTTCTCGGTGAATAATCATCAATAGGACTTGTCTGTATAAAATATCGCGAAAAAGAAGCCGCCGAAATTGTAGCCTCGTCTTCAGTCTGCGTTCCTCCTTTTCGCGGCTCATAATGCATGTATCTTACGTTGTAACCTAGGCCAACGAACAACACTGGAGGCGAGTTAATTCACGCAGAAAAATATACAAGAATTCTTTGAAAATATAATGTGTTTCGATGACATTTTTGACGATTTTTTTAATTTTTTTAAATTTTAAAACTCCAAAGAATTATAAAATTCTGAACATTTTAAGGCAGTTTAAAAATTCGGAAACACGATAAATTCGGAAAACTGGCATCTCTGACTTTGGACCATTGTTTACTCTCGTGATCATTTTCAAGTTTGTAATAGTTCTAATTTTAATGAGCTCGCCCAAAAGGCCCTATGTATGATATTTGTGTAAAAACATGCAAGTGGCCAAAATGTTAATGGATAAGATAGCTAAAATAATCAGAGCTTTTGCTCTTTTGCACCTGTTTGTAACAGGTTGCAACCCAATCTCTTCATTAAACAAAGCGTTAAATTAAGCATGCAAAATCTAACTGGGTCCAATTCTCAGAAACATGCAATGAATTTAAAAATGCAAGCTCCCCAAGCATTTTTGTGAGACAATATTTCAACTTGGTTGCCAATGCAAGCAGACTTTACCCTTGACAATGGATGCACATAGTGATGAGCATCCTATATTGCCTCTCAATAATGCTAAGGATGCAAGGTAGGCCATTAAGGGTATGCACACATCTAACCCTTTCCTGCTTTTGTTTTGTTTTTTATACCAAATGCTAGAAAGCAGTTTGTGGGCTATAGAATTTTCAGTCCTGATTTATCAGGCACCACCTGATATTTTTCTACATTTGGTCCAAATTTCAGTTATTAACACAATCTGAAAATCAAGTTTAAGGTTCAAATCTATAGTGCAACTTGCAGTAATACTTTCAGCCAGACATTGTTTTCTTGGTTGAATCACATGTCAATTCCTGAAAACCCTCTATTGGACTGCATCCACAGTTACAAAAACCACCCCAACAATTTTCTTTTTAAATCAAACTTTTCAAAATACTCATTTATGAAGAAAAATTAAACAAAGCCCAGGAAAGGGGAGATTTGTTTGCCATCCCTTTTAATGGGGCATTTTCATGATTTGGAGCACCTTTTTAGTGTCTGATTGAAATGGGTAACTGTCACAGGAAGAAAATCTTATTCCCCAAATGCAGTTGATTGAGTTGAAGTATTTGTTAGCAAATGCTTGTATTACTGGCTTAGAGAAATTTCATTTTCCTGCTAAGAAATCCAATCTGCATATTACCATTTTGTACATACACATGCCAATGACCATGTTTAAAATATCTCATCTTGTTTATATGCGGGCTGTGTTTATAATGAAATGCCCCTTTAAGACACATTTTGACCAGGTCTAGAATGCAATCATTACAGACTACTAACTATTCTCTACTGTACAACCACAAAAGTATAGAAACTACCTACCTTTTCAGTCGATCCAGGGTTCTCCTTGCGGTGATGTCCCCACTGTAAATATACAAAATACAGAAAAGAACTAGCCATTAAAAGACCATCTACTTCAGTATCCCTCTTACTGTTGAGTACCTGAAAAAGACCAGCACTCAAGTTATTCGTTGATGGTGATTTTAATTTACTATTGCTGTTGAGATGGCATATTCTTATTCTCCCCCTGCTATAGCCTCCATTCACAAAATATGGCTCCCTCATATACCTGCTAATCACCCATTGGACTGTTCACCACAGAAAAAGTCTACAACAAACATTAACAGTGTCGGATCCATGATTTGAAAACATCAAAATTGCCGGGGGGTGGGGATGAAAGCTGAAACTGTCCAAAAGCTTCCAAATGGGCTGGATTTTTGCAAGATTTTGCAGAATTACAACCCTAAAAGGGTGAGTCCGCGTGCTCTCCCACGTCCTGCCCCCGTTTCACCTGGATCCGCGCCTGTTTACTGCCATACATTTTTACAATCAACACTATTTTTTTTGTAAACAATTGTCCATATTGATTTTAATATCAAAATTTTTTTTACTTTTTTTATTTTTTTAATCCCTTTGAAATTATAAATGATGCACACAATTTAATATATTTTTACTTACCCCTTTACATAAAAGTTTCCTAAAGTTGTCACTATAAAAAGAACACGGACCTTGGATAAGTACATAGAGAACACTAGGGAAGACAGAATGTCATGATGCAATATATTCAGTAGAGCTATAGTGAACTTTTGCACAACTGGGAGCTTCGACAAATGTTATAAAATTTAAGTAAAAGGTGGAAAGGTCATGTTATACCTTATTCTTCGACAACTATAAGCTCTTTAAGCTAACAAAATTCAAGTTATCTATACCACACATATTAGTATAGCCACTGTTTCAATGAAATCAGGTTGCCGTACCATGCCCCCTTTCACCTTGAAAGTCCTGTTTTGACGGAAAAGCCAACTGCAATTATGACAAAGAGGGACGATTAATCAACCAAGCTCCACTCTCAACAGAAACATGGAGTGAAATTGATCATGACCCAGAGTGCGCAATCCTGCTTGACCCAGTGAGCACAGGAAGGTCGGCTCACGGTGGCCTCAGGCAATGCCTCACTGCTGATCATTGAGCGTGTTTCTACTGGGGAACGTTTTCCGCTTCGGATCGGGGTCGAATCCTTATCCTGCTCAGTAGAACACCCGCCCCGCTATTTAAGCGCGACGCGATCCGCTAAATCAACCTGCTCTGTAGAATGTTTTTGCCGGGTGTTGCATCCCGCTATTTCACCAGTAGAAACAGCCCGAATCCGGCATTTTGCGTGTTGGGCAAGAAAATGAAATGCCAAGGCCCGCGCCGTATGCGACTCCGCACGCGCGTTGTTCAATCATTCAGCATGTTAGGCCTAGTATTTTCACAGAAGGGACAACATCATAAAATTTATGGATGAACACTTAGTACTTCTTGTACTTTACAAACCTATCCTGTGTAACATCCATGTTACCGGAAATACAAAATAACTCAACACTGATGTATGATAAGTACGTGGGATAGGCCTACATGTAAAACCACACCAGTCAAGAGAAAGAAATGCATGAGTTTCCTGGGACGGGGGATGTATTGTGACCCCGGCTGGGTTCTGGTGAAAGCTTATAGAGGTAAGTGCGGTCGAGCATGCCACATACCAGTATGGTGCCTTCAATAGAAACATCTGAGATAGCGGAAAAAGCCGGCTCCATAGCGGGTCAGCAACAGCCGCGTTTTGCCATGTCGGCAGTAGAAACCGCTCTCATCATGTTTGCGCTTCCTGACTAACTGTCCAGTAAGCTACAAATACAACAAGAGTTTAACTGAGACAACTGGACCCCTGGTGTTCTAGAGAGAGTTTATAATCTCCATTAGACACAATATATTCAACACCGTCAGTTCACTACCTATGAGGTCATCACTTTGTCATCCATAGGAGCATATTTACTAGTTCTACTGCATCTTTTTTTTTACTTTGTGCTTTATATTTTTGCTATTTTCACACAAATTCTTTCTGTTTTTGTGTCTGTCTGTCTTCTCTGAAAATCGGCGGTCATGCGGTAACAAAACTTGGCGGGTGTGATTGGGCCTCGCACATGAAGTTTGATTGGATAGAAGGTAGGCACGTGTATCTGTCCATGTTTATCCTCCCTTTTTCCTGAGTCGTATGTTAACGACACTTGGCGAGTGTTGCTTGGGCAACGCCATATCAGTTTTGATTGGTTTAGCGGATAGTGTTTCAGTAATCGCCCAAAAAATTGTAAGTTTGGTAAAATTATCTTAATAGATGGAACACTCATTGGATTTTTTTTGATGGGAATGTAATTTTTCACACATGAGGAGAGTGCCCGCCTCAAGGATAAAGCTGACAATATAAAAGTGGCACATGGCGATTTCCAAAATTATTCTATGATTTTTGATAGAATGTATTGTTTGCCATGACTTTTTATTGCAACTTCAAAGAAAACCAGTTTTCGTCAGATCATGTCCATTTTGTTCTTTGCGTCGTCTGCAAAGCAACGGCAGAAAAGTGAATTGCTTTGGTGTGGGTTTGTGTATCTCTGTGTGTAAAATGTTGACCCAAATGTTGACCTGACATTCAATGCCCGCTGTTTCCACATAGGTGCTTCATTTTCATGACACTTTGATACTTTTTCCTTGGATACTGGCCACAATTTGTGACCTCATGTGACCATTGTTTAACCTCAATATGACCTTTGCTCATTCACAACTATGACGGTAAATGCCTCATGAGTTAGGGGAACGCTTTATTTTCAAGAGTATAATTATATATCATACTTGCTTGTCAATATCCTGGTTCTTAACATCGCATGTTATGCTTATGGTCCATATGGACAAAGGTAGATCAACGACACCTACTCAGTTGTTCCCCATAACCTTCAGAATAGTAGATGTTTTAACAAACCAATCGGGTGAAAATTAAGAATTTCCTCAGAAAATCCCTGGTGTCCCTTTAACTATGGATCTTGTTTCATTAATTCTCAAATCTACCGAGGAAATTGAGCAATCCTCTACAGGAGCCTGAACTAGCAGAAGAGAATCTACGGATTTGAGGCAGCTAGTATGAACTCACTGGAAGAGCCAACACATTAAACTCGATACCACATGAAGAAACATGACAAAGATCAGAGCATAGCCAATACTGTTAGAGGCAATAACTAACCAATGACTATTTGGTAACCTAACCTTCACTCACGATGTACAGTCTGCCGGTTTAATATGGACCATGGTTATGTCCAAATCATGTCATTTAAGGGTGGCGGTCATCGTACAAAGCAGACAGATAATGCTGGGTCAAACGCTCATGGGTAGAATTTTGTCGCTGTGGTGGCAAGAATCCGGCCTTGATCCCCCAAATCAATTTTTGCGGGAAACATTAATTCGCTACTGTGTTATGTTTCAAAAGTTTTACGATAATCAACATTGTTTCGCAATCAGTTAAACAGAATCTTTGGAATCTAATTCTTCTCGGATTCTCGCCCAAATTCTAACCCCCCGAACGGCTATAAAAGGAGGCCCTTCACCATGAATAGAGGATGAGGTTTGAGATTCGGATCAACATGATTTTGACAAAGATTTTATTTCACATTTGTTGTACTTTAGTTTAAGAGGTGGGTGGGAAATTTTTTTACATTTTTCCCTGTGTCACAAGTTGGCAATCCTGAAGGCCAAATATTGGTCACGATATGCATTATGCAATACACTAAACATCCCTATATCAAGGCAACAATATTTTAATTTAAAAAAATCTTGATCATTTTAGTGTAAATTCAAGATTTTAGCCATTTCTTTTTAAGGGATGCACCGTTAGATATCAAAGGGAGGCATACATGTTTGAGTTGGGCAGAATTTTATTTTTTCCACTGCCAAAAAGACAGCCTTTTGTTTTGGTGTTTTTGCTGCTTTCAATGATTTTTTTTTTTAATCTTTGGAATAATATTTTTTCTGGATCTTGCTAGTGAATATTTTTTCTTTAAAAATATCCATGCCCCCTGATGTTTAAAGATGCATCCTTTAAAGGTGCTTGTTTCCGATTTACGTCTATTGTGTTGTCTACTTGATTCGAGAGCCTAGCAATTGCACATACTCCCCATCAAGTACCGTGGGAAACAAACTTGCGGTTTTGATGGTAGAAGCAATAATGCGTATTGCAGAAACCCTATTCAATACTGTGCTAATATTGATGGTTAACCATTAAAACGGCGGGTTTTTTGTTCATATCTTGGGAATGAAATGGATTTGAGGGCTCAAATTTCAGGACGACAATGAGAAAAATACGGCCTTTCATCTGATATCAAAATCGATACTACTTCCGGGTAAACCCGACTAAACCGGGGGGTCCCAAAGACGATCGGAAGACGCACCTTAAGCGTTTTCTCTAAATCCCAGTTTTCTTAAGTAATAAGGTAATCCTGTTGACATTCATGTTTATTTTAAGAGAAAAGATTGGACAAAAATCATGCATTGATATTTGTCATTGCACGGTGCGTATGTAAATGAGCATACATCCGGTATGCTTAGAATGTTTATGCGCGACATTGGATTCATTTTATGGACGGATGTGTGCATTGGATTTCACAACATATTCAGATTTTTGTGGTAAAAATTATGCCAACTGCTGGCAGTGTCGCTGGCCCGGCCAGCGATTTTGTGCCTGTGTGTCTTCGTTTGATGACGTCATTGCCAAGCCTTTCCGTAAGATGAATTGGACCGGGAGCCAGAAATCTACAAAAACTGCTGGTCCCTAATTTTTTAGGGAACCGGGAGCCGTTTTGCTAGGACCGAGAGCCAGACCGGGAGTTATTTTAGGTACAAATGATAGATTACTCAAGTAAAATAAAATAATGTTGGTTAACTTCTAAAAATATTATTGAACATGCTTTTGGAGACACCTATGTGTGACTAACTCATTCCTTTATTTAATAATTTTGAATTGAGTACACCAATGTAGCGGGCGCATTTTGCTTTCAAAATCCAGTGCCCGGGTCCCAATTTTTCTGCCTTACCGAGCGCCAAAACTTGGGAACCACTGGGTAAAAATCGTCCGGCGCCCGGCTAAGGAAAGGTTTGGTTCTTGCTGCATCCAGACTTTAGTGGCATTTTTCTCACTCAGTCCACTGGGTTTTGAGGCGTTTGTGGCATTAGGGGTTAATTGTCTGTATATGTTTTAGTTTCTCGTGCATTGCAAAAATCAATGCACTTGCTTTCTGTGACCAGATCATGAAGACACCCCCCCCCCTCCGGGTTTGTGCCATTATCTGTTATCAACGGGCGTGCGTGGCATGAGTTTTTGCAATGCCCTCGAAGCTCAAATAATCAGCCATTAACCCTAAAAAATGAAAAACACAACTTGACCTTTAACCTGTGGCTTATCGATATTGGAACGGGCCACTCTGGGCAACTATGTATCCTTTAAAATGAATTGCTGTTATTGGCTGCAACTGGAGTTAAAGGTGCATTTCGTGATTTCAGCACCTTTTGTTTTATACTAGATATCCTTGAGAAAAGCTTATTCTCAAAATTTGAGCTGAACCCAATCTTGCGGTTTTGTGTTATGAGCAATTACTCGTTTCCCACGGTCCAATAGGCTACTGTGCTGTAATTTGTCCGTTTACGGACAGAAAATACAAAATTGCGAATTTCTTTTCCTTTCTTACAGATGCGACCGAATTTGCACGTATGATTGGGCATACGTGGCTTACTAAAGCTAACGGTTCAAGATGATAAGAAACTCCATCATTGTTTTAGGTAAGTCGGGGGGGGGGGGGGGGGCGAGGCTGTGGATCACGAAATGCCCCTTTAAATCCACTCATTTTACAAGTGAATTCATCAGTCATCTTGTTTGCTAAAAATAAACTTCAGAGATGCATCACCATACTAAAAGGAAATCCTGTGACAGCTGAAGAGAACAGAAGACTACCCAAACGTAGCAGTCATTTGCCTCATTAGGCAGGCAAGCTCGGCTTCTAAAGCAGGAGTGTTTCTAAATAAATTAACTTGTTTTGTTCTGTAAAAATAATTTAAAGACGTAGAACTGCATTTTCTTTTGGGAATATTTACAAGGCTATAACTTGCATTATGCTATTTGTCACAAATCAAATCTCTTTATAATGATCTCATGGGAAAATGGGCTTCATCCTTCACACACTATTTCACAAAATTGAAATAACCTATTTACCGTAAACTTACCCCCAAATTATAATTTTGACAAAGCTTAACACTAATGCTAAGTAATCAACATTAGCCTGAAGGGCGATTCCACGCCAAAGTGGACATGGAAGGAAAGTAGAATTTTGCAACTAATTTCAAATCTACAAGTCCCATCATCACATATTTGGTATTAAATGAAAGAGAACAAAAAGCTCTCATTTGAGTGGTCTTACGGTAATATTTACATATGTTTGATATCATTTTTCTTCAATAAACATGATTGAGGAAAATTTCACGATTTTTGATGGAAAAAAGTACACAACTTTGTCATTCATTTTCACTTCCTGAATAAGTGTAATTATGGTAATTTTTGATGCAATTTCATAGACAACAGTTCAAACTTCTTACATAAAGGTAGTTTTTATTCAGTGTGAAGTCCTGCTTTGAGAATTTGATATTCAAATTGTGGACAAAGTGTAATGCGACTAACCGTAATGCGACTAACCATTCATTTCCCTTGTATCCACCTTGGTAGAAGGTAGTTCATATTCTTAATACCCATATTTTTAAATCAGTACAATAGGTTCACATTACATGAACTCAACTAATTGGAAGTCTTCTTGTTTGAGGGTACAGTTGAATTGAATTGATGTCAATTTTTGGTGTGTCCTTTTTGCGTAATGCGACTAACCAACATTCCAATCAGTGTCGTGCTTGAAGCAAAGAACATTCAGTTGATTTACTATCATTAGACTGAAGCCACAAGTGTTGAGTTATCCATACACAAATCAAGAGCAGGGGTCCCTTAATATTGAAAACACAGTGCTCAGACCAAAGGAAGATTAGAAGTGTAATGCGACTAACCGTGGAATCGCCCTGAACTATTTGCAAACATACCACAAATTGAAATCTTTAAGATCCATTTAAATGCCATTAATTTCTATTCAAAGAACTACATTTACGCATTTCTTTTTACTTCCTTTTAACAAAGAAAAATGCGTATAATAGTTAACTGACCTCTAATCCCCCCTAAATGACCTATATCTCTCACCCCTAAACACCTCTTCTCAATGCTCTGCTATACACTAATAATTCCTTTTGGGACACTCTCAATCCTTCATTCAAATTCTGAGCAACTATGGTCATTATGCAATTAATGACTTTTACATAACCTCAATAACCCCCGCTGACCTTTGACCTAATTCTTCACATCTTTGCCCTCCTTCCCTTCACCCCCAGGGTGGATGGACCATATGTAACTGATATCCCTGCCAATTAACTGGTGTGTCGCTTTGATGCCCTTATTTTTAAATTATCGTAAAGCGCAACATCTTGTGACCAAATATTATGTCAGTAAACAAATCCTGATTATATGTTGATATCTTGACAAAAAATTTCCAACTGTTTTAAAATTTTATCAAGCAATATTTCTATCCAATAAACTTCGATCCACTGTAAAGGTTTATTTTTACTGTTTAATTAAAACAGACCCAGGATAGCTTGTATGGGCTCCTGGAACCACTGTGTGTTATTGAGGTTTGTGGAAAAACCTAAATTGGGAAAAAATTTTATACGCCTTTATGATGAAGTTTTGCCCCAACTCGACAGCGAAGCTCTACCCACCATACACCAAATTCATATCCCTATGTCAACGCAAACCAAGTTACACAATAACACCCCTGGATGACCTTGTTGACCCAACAATGACCCCGCAAAAACGTGCCCACAAAACCTCGGGCAAAGCTCTACATCCATAGCAAATTCATATCCATACTTCAAATCACAGCAAGTTACCACAACGACCCCTGGATGAACTTTGTCCCCAAAATGACCCATCGGAAACATGCCCACAAACCTCGTCCTTCAAAGCTCACCACACACAAACTCATATCCATACGTCAATACGGCCACGTTACCCGAAAAAAATTGAAAATTTTTTTTGGGAACCTATGGGAATGACCTTTGACCCCCTCGAAAACATGACCACCAAACTCGTTCCAGCGAACTCACCACTATACCAACTCATATCCAATACGTCAAAGCATGGCCGAATTTACTCGATAACGACCCTGGATGACCTTTTGACCCCCACAATTACCTCTCGAAAACATAACCACAAAACTCACCCCCCCCCACGTATGGCAAACTCTACCACTATCCAAAACTCATATCCCTGTCAAAGCACGGCCAAGTTACAGTACCTGATAACGACCTGGAGACCCCAAAATGACCCCTCAAAACATGACTACAAACCTCTTAGTCTGGTTTTGCTGTGACTATTTTGATTCATTTGGGCAGTTGCTATACTTGTAATATGCTTGTCCACCATCGCTCCTCTTAGTAAACGTCTACTGGCCATCATACAGCCCGCAAAATCCTGGCATTTGTGTACACACGCATCATTTGTTATAGTCCGTTCCTTTTCTGAAATAAGTCGTCTTACATACGCGCTCGACAGTTGCTGCGTGTAGCGCAAGACTATTTCCTTTACTCGTTGTCTGGTTCTGTCCTGACCAGAAAAGGAATTATGACGGAGAATATAAAATGTTTGCACACAATAGACAAATCACCACTTGACCATAATAAATTTCAGCTAGGGCATTTTATTGAGAAGAAAAACGCTTGATGCCATCAAGTGTATATACCTGTACATGCATAATTAGTCATCAGATTCCAGGTATTATCTTCCTAATGAGAATAGACATTATATATTAATATTCAGACTTATCTAAAAACATCTGTTGTGTGGACACAATAAATCATGGCAGCATATAGTAATTGGAATTTTATCTTACAGGAGGCAGATGTAGCCACTGTAGGGTCTTGACTGCAAAGTTATTTTTGTTACATGTACTATTTTTTTTTTATTAATCAAATTTAAGGTATCCATGGGCAATGAAAAGTTGCTCAAAAATATATGTAATAGTTGGGATTACTTATGTCAAGGATCACACACTAAAACCACCCGACTGTTTTGGAATAAGAAAATATTGACTCAACACAAAAAATATCTAGAATTTTTCTTCCAATTTCATTTCATGTGTTAATTAACTCAAAGTTTCCAAGTTTCTTTCATCTTGTGCTGCTACAGCCCGGCTTTAGTGCTGTTGTGAAGCATGCCACATTTTTTGGTGGGTAACAACTTTAAGGGTTTTTTATCATCAAAGGGTACAATTCACTCACATATTTGAAGCACGACTTCGTTAACATTTTTTCTGTTCTAAGGGGCATATATCAGTTGCCACTCCTTTCATTTATTTCTGTATTTACCTCAATTTTAAGGTGCATTGTGGGTTAGACTGTTCATTTTTTTGTGTTTGTGGATTTTAAATCTTACTTTTTTTGTTTATGGTTCACTTCTTCATTGAAGTTCATTTCTAAAATTTCACCCATTCCAATTGTGCATTACGACAATATGGAGCAACTGTTAATTGTGTATTTCCCTTTGATTTCCAAAATATGAGTTAATTTTGAAGGGGTGTTGTGTGGGAAAGAATTTGTATTGTGCCACCACCCTATGAAAGTTTGGTACCTCACAAAACTGCATTTTGAAGGAGTGGTGGCAGAAACAGATTCATCCATATGTGGGTACCATTGTGGAGGCTTTCGTCACCGTGATACTGTATTTTTCCCAAATTATCAGAATTTTAGTTTTTGCCTATTTTAATTTTTTGTAGACAGGATTTTACGGATCACAATTCACCACAACAATTTTTACCAATTAAAACTTACACATAGGTGGTTAACATGTGGGAACAATTAGCCTATTTCTTGTATGCTTCAACCAAAAACTTTTGCAGATTTAAACCCTATCCCCCCCTGCAGTTTAGAACGAAGCAATTCTCAAAAGTGTTACATTTTCCCACAAACTCAAGCTTCACTTTGCCACGCATTGAAGCAATTTGGTCCCTGACTCACTTTCCAGGGTGGTGCCCCCAATCAACTTTCGTTGGGCTTCCTGTCTGAGGGTGTAAGTCACTCCATGGAATTGCACATGTGACTGCCCAAAATGATGTCATCGGCCATTGGGCTGGTTTACCTCGGTATGTTACGGCCTTGTGACAGGGCCCCCTAGCGAGTTGCTTAGTTAAAACTTGGGTTTCCCGCGAATTTTGTCTGATTGTGGGGAATTTTGCCTCCTTTTTGTCTCACAATCTGCTGGAGGAAACAGTGCGGTATGGTTCGCGAAATCTGGTGTTGATCCTACTGATACACTAAAGATGAACTGTTAAGTTTTGTCGTACGAATTTTACCAAGGCAGTATCGAATTCAAGCCCTGGCTACTCAGAAAGGGGCGAAAACGAATAGACTATAGTATAAAATTAGTAAAAGGAACCTCTACCGTGATGAACGTTTTTATTTGGGGACTACTCGCATTCACGGTCAGCGAAAGCCGTAGCTCGTCGTAGTAAAAGAATCTTCACCGAATCAACTTCCGCTTAGTGAATGAACTCTCCAACTGAGATGATTTTTTCATATGGCTATAGTCACATAGGGCGATCCGTACGAAAGTCATTCCCGATACATGATTAAGAATGCGTCTGATTTCCGAAAAGTCGCAGTGCGACCTGACCAACCCTGATGAACATATATGTAACGGAATTGTTATCCCTACATGATGGACATGAAATCTCTTGGAGCGTTTGTACTATGGACATTCATTCGTCAGGAAATAATTTCTCCGCATCCGCACCCGTGCGATCTTGGTTCTAGCGGCTATCGAAGGTGTTTTTCTTCCATTGAGCGCTACTACAGGATGACATAGACGTAAGAAACGAAGTATCTCTGAGTGTGAAGTATCGATGATCGACTAACTACCCTGACAAGTTGGGAACCATCGAACCCCCTGGATGGATCCTGTCAGCACATCAACCGTCATACGTCTAGTATCCCAGTGTTTTCCCAACCTTAGCAAATGTTGTGACCCGGGTGAGTTAAGCTCCCGTATAAAACCTATATTTGCATGAATGCTCTGACAGTGTCGTGGGATGTCCGTAAACGTGTAAATTTGTAAATAAAGGATAAATAATTTGGGTATGCTTTCAGGCAGCAGGGCCCACAGCTGGCCCGCTACAGTTCCAACAGCATCGCCTGGTTTCAATCCCTCCGCGGTTTAACCATTGAGCAAAGGCCCAGTTTACACTGCATGACGCAGCAAACACATTTGCTCACCACCGGTATCAATCCGGATACGTAATCAACATTAGCCTAAAGCCGGCGATCCACAAAAAAGGGACATGGAAAGGAAGTTTAGAACTTTTGCAAATAATTTCAAAAGCTACAAGTCCCTCATCACATATTTGGTATGAAATGAAAGAGAACCAATAAAGCCTCTTTGGAGTGGTGCTTACGGTAATATACATATTTTGCATATCAGGTTCTTCAGAAAAAAATGATTGAGGAAAATTTATCACGATTTTTGAGGGAAAAAAGTCACAACTGTCATTATTTTCACTCCTAATAAGTGGTAATTAGGTAATTTTGGGCCATTTCATAGAAAACAGTCTCAAACTTCTTACCATTAAGGTAGTTTTTATTTCAGTGTGAGAGTCCTGCTTTGCGAATTGATCAGTTAATTTGACATTAAAATTGGGACAAAGTGTATGCCGGACTAACCGTAATGCCGAATAACCATTCATTTCCCTGGATCCACCTTGGTAGAAGGTGGTTATATTATACTCCCATATTTTTAAATCAGTACAATAGGTTCACATTACATGAAGTATTCTGGAGTATTCTTGTTGAGGTACGTTGAAATTGAATTGATGGCAATTTTTGGTGTTGTCCTTTTTGCGTGTAATGCGATACCCTTCCAATAAGTGTCGTGCTTGAAGCAAAGAACAATCAGTTGATTTACTACCATTAGATTGAAGCCAACAAGTGTTGAGTTATCCATAACAAAATCAAGAGCAGGGTAACTTATATTGAAATCACAGTGCTCAGACAAGGAAGATGTAGAAAAGTGTAATGCGACTAAACCGTGGAATCGCCTGAACTATTTTAGGCTAAAAAACATAAAAAAAATGGAAAATATTTAAGGATCCATTTAAATGCCCATTAATTTCTATTCAAAGAACTACATTACAAAGGCATTTCTTTTTAACTTCTTTGAATCAAGAAAAATGCGTATTAATAGAGTCAACTGAAACGATATATCAAACCTAAAGACCTATACATCTCACCCATAAAACCTATTCTAAAAGGATTGCTTTATACACTAATTGAATTCCTTTTGTGGACATAATACAATCTTCAATTAAAATTTTATTTGAGACTATGGTAAATTATGCAATTTAATGAGCAGTTAACATAACCTCAAATAAACCCAGCTGACATTTGACCAACTTCCCTCACATATCTTGACCTCCTGCACTTAAACAAGGGTGGATGGAACATAGTAAACTTGATATCCATGCCAATACTGGTGTGTCGCTTGATGCCCTTTTTTATTAATTATAGTAAAGCGCAACATCTTGTTGACCAAAAAGATTTAGTGGCAGTAAACAAAATCCTGAAATTAAGATGTTGATATATGACCCAAAAATTTTCAAATGCCTGTTGAAAAGTTTATCAAGCAAAGATGGGATGATGGCACAAATTAAACGAGCGACTCAAGCTGTAAAGGTGATTTACCCAGTGATTAAAAAAGACCAGGACAGCTTTTAGGCTACTGGAACCAGGGGGTGCTGATTGATTTTGTGGAAATAAATCAAGATTTGCGTGAAAAACCCAAGGTGAGAAGCGAGGTATGATAAGTTTTGCCCACAAAAAGAGCTAAGGACGAAGAGCTCTACCACCATAGCCCAAAACATTTCCAATACTAGCCATATGTCAAAGCAAAACCAAAGTTACCAATTACCCCTGGTGACCTTTGACCAAAAAACGACCAAGTCAAAAACGTGCCCACAAAAAACTCGTACGGCAAAGCTCTACAACCATAGCAAAATTCATAATCCATTACGTCAAATCACAGCAAGTGACCCAATAACGACCCCTGGAGGACTTTTGACCCCAAAATGCCACCCTTGAAAATGTGCCCACAAAACCTCGTACGGCAAAGCTTTACCACCATACCAAAAAAATCAATCCATAAGTCAAATTTTTTTTTTCACGCACAAGTTACCCGATAATGACCTATGCATGACCTTTGACCCCCTCGAAAACATAACAACAAAACTCGTATGGCAAAACTCTACCACTATACCCAAACTCATATCCATGTCAAAGCAAGGAAAGTACTGATAACGACCCGGATTGACCCCAAAATGACCCCCTCAAAAACGTGACAAAACTCGTGATGGCTGAGCTCTACCACGATACAAAATTCATATACGTTGTAAAGCCCGGAGCAACGCATAGCGAGGCAAAAAAAACCACAAAAGTTGTCTTTGTTAGCCATATATATGATATGCAATAAGCTAATAAAAAATTAACGAATATGCAAATAAAGCACCAAAACTCACACACAACCTCACTCTGTCAGCTACCAAGTTTTAAGTAAAATCGGGCATAGCATGAGCCAGTCGAGCATTTCTAAAAGGTTAACCAAAAGGTTTGAAAAATATGCAAATATGCACTGAAATCATTGAATATACAACTAATGCAGCCAAAATCAACACAATAATATTGTGGTACTCACTATCCCCTACCAAGTTTGTAGTAAACCGGGACTTACGTTTATCCAGTAGCAGGCAATTTCAAAAAAGGTTAACCGAAATGTATGAAAAATATGCAAAAAGCTAATTAAAATCATGAATATGCAATAAATAATGCAGCCAAAAGCCTACACATGATATCTGGGCACTCACTCTATAATCATATCAATTTGAAGTAATCGGGAATAGCGTTAGCTACAGAGCATTTTAAAAAAGGTGTAAACAAATCAAATACGGACGGACAAATGGACATACGGGCATACAGAATTTGGACTAGTATGTGCATCCATGAAACATTCGTTCAGGCGACACAAAAAATGGGGTAAAAATTGACCTAAAGTGCCTAAATCGGGCTGAAATTAAATAAAGTTGCAGAAATTTTCAAAAATAAACAAAATCCTGAACAATCAGTAAAAAATCCTAAGAATCGCACCCCTGTGGAACACCCTGATCGGCTCACATTCCAAGTGCCCAAATAAGTTTGTGCTTCGCAGTCCGTTTGCGTGACTATTTAGATTCATTTGGGCAAGTTGCTTTATTGACTAATGCTTGCTCCACCATCCTACGCTTAGTAAAGAGTCTACATATTGGCCATTCATACATCCGCAAACTAAGGCATTTGTGTAAAAAGCAGCCTTGTGATAGTCCGTTGCTTTTCTGAAAAAGGCGTCTACATACGCGCTCGACAGTTGCTGCGTGTAGCACGCAGACTATTTCCTTTAGGCGTTGTCATGGTTCTGTCCGGACACAGAGAAAGGAATTATGAAGGATGAAATAAAATGTTGGCACACCAATAGACAAATCACCACATTGACATAAAAAATTCTGCTAGGGCATTTTATTGAGAAAGAAAAACATTTTGATATGCCAGCAAGTGTATAACTGTATATACATGCAATAATTAGTAATCATATTCAAGGTATAGCTTTCCCTTAATGGAATTAAGCCACTGATAGATTTAATGATTCAGACTATCATAAAAACACTCTGTTGTGTCAGGCCTACAAAATCTCCAGGACCATGGGACAGCAGGTCCCAGAAAAAATTGACAACTGCAGAAAATTTTCACAAGTAAGGCAAAATAAACAAAAAAACACCTAAATTATACAAAATACGGTTCAAAATACAGGCCCAGATTGCACCAGAGTTGTCAAAGATACTGCGGGCCAGCTGTAGGACTTTGTGCTAAAATGTGCTTGTGATGTGCACTCATGATATATTTCACAAAAATTTTTGCCCACTTCTTTGAAGGTCCCAGGCAGACAGAAATTTTTTTGTAGGACTGTGTTGGTGGGACACAATAAATAAATGGCCGCATCTAGTAATTGGAATTTATCAAACAGGAGGCAGATGTAGACCCACTGAAGGTTGCTTTACTGCAAATTATTTTTGTGGTTACTTCGTTTTATTCAAATTTCAAAGGCATCCGTGGAAACAAAAAGATGCTCAAAAAAAAATATAGTAAAATAAGTTGATTACTTAAGTCAAGGATCACACACTAAAACACCCGGACAGTTTTGGACTAAGGAAACATAATTGACTCAAACAAAAAAAAAAAAAAAAAAAAAAACCAAAAATAATGAGATTTTAATTCAAGATTTAAAGTCCAAAATTCTGAATATTGGGGGGCTGCCAAAAGCCTGGCTAAGTGCTTTGTGAGCACTGCAAATTTTGGTGGGCCAACAATTTTAGGGTTTTTTTATAATGCAGGGTACATGTACTAAACATCAACCAGTTGACACGACTCACATTAACATTTTCTGTTCTGAAGGGGCAATATAGCAGTTCCACAGCACAAAATTTAAAACATATGCATCCTTTCAGTTTTATTCGGGATTTGCAATCAATTTAAAAGGTGCATTTTGTGATGTTCATTTTTTTATGGTTTGTGGATTATTACATCTAATTTTTTTTGTTGATGGTTCAATAGATATTATTCTTATTGTTGTTGAAGTTTATTGCTAAAAATACACCCCATTCAAATGGTCATTATGGACCGCTATGACCAATGTTAATTGTTTATCTTCCCTTGATTTCCAAATATGAGTTACTTTTTGAAGGTGGTGTGTGTTGCGGCAAAGAATTTGTTTATTGTGCCACCACCCTATGTAGTGGGCAGCCTAAAACACACTAGGTGAGTGGTTCCGTATGGTTGGGAACAAGTGGCACTATTTCTGTACGCTTCAATAACCAAAAATACTTTTGCAGATTTAAACCCTACCACTGCAGTTTGAACAGATACAATTCTCAAAGTTATATTTTCCCACAAAATCCTGAACTTGTTAAGCAGATATATTCACTGCGCCTAAACGACAATTTTTTTTTTTTTTATTAAATGCCGTTAGGACTGACATAGCTCCCACTATATTACCTCCACCCCCTAGAAATTTCACAAGTGCAGAAAAAATTTGAGTGTCAACATTTTGCAACTCACCATTTCTATCAGTTAACATTTTTTTTTAATAAAGAACGGGCTAAGCTTAAACTTTGTAAACATAATCCCAGACATGTCAAAATAAACCATCTGTGTCTTCCCCAGCTCTACATGCCAATACGTGGGCGCCAGGGCTAGTCCTTTGCACTATTGAAAGCAATATTTCACTGATTTAATTGTTTGCCACTTCCTCAAATTCAAACAAAAATGGCCAAATGTTCCATCGTTTTTTAAATTTGATAAAATTGAATTAACCTTTTTTATTTCCCCTCGCAGGTAGCAGATATATTTTATGTGACTAAATTTGCTAGATTATGATGGGTTAAGAATGTAAAATAAGAAGGCCACCAAATGCCCCTATGGAGACTATGTTCTAATGGTAAATCAAGCGTGTGATTAATCAGCCCTTGCCTATGTGTAATGGATGAACAACATGGTTGTAACCTGTTTAAGGGTTCGTTTGAAGTTCAACGCATCCTGTGTGAGATTTGTTTGATTTTCTAAGATGCCATCTGTGCAGTGTTTACCACTGCTGCCCTCTTGGAAGTCCAATATTTTTGTTGATTTTTTTTTTACTATTATGTAAAATGAACCTCCAGGTATTTTGTGGTGCAACCCAACCTCGATAGCAGGAATTAATTGATGGTAAAAAACATATGGGGGCCAGAGGGAATATATTGGACTCCGTAAACCCACAGTATCTGACAAGGTCCAAAGCAAATTAAAACAAGGTTGGTTCTCAAACCCATGAGTCTAGGCCAAACCTCATGATCAAAAGTGCACCTTACTCCATTTATGAATTGATGAATGGGCATATTGGGGGAGTGCACTTAATTAAAAGGCCATATCTGAACATGTCACTCAATTCTCCCGGGTGACCAAAACCAAAACTGAAGTCCAAAGGGAACTCACACAGATAAAAAAAATTATCCAAGATAGGTGTTTCATAATTCAAGGACATTTTTAATTCACCTTTAATCCAGAGACCATATCTCCACATGCCTGGAAAGGGGGCGTAAAAATTTTGCTTTTTTGAATGGAAAATGTTGTCCTTTATTTTAAAATAAGGGAAACTTTTGAAAACTTGGAAATTTTGATTGTGTTCCTGGGAAGTATTTTTTTACAGCCTGGACATGTCATTAATTCTCCCTTAAGGACTAAACCAAAATCAACCAAGATAAAACTTGATGACAAATCAAAAATGGCAAAACGGAATAATGAACTGTTATCCCAAGATAAGTTTCACTAAATACGTTTACAAAGCAATGAAGGCATTTTAGAAGTTTTAGTTAGTCACCTTTTTCACTGTACGGAAATCGTAACATTTTGCGGCAGCACACACCCAGTCCAGACATACCACACTAATGTAGGCATAGCCTTTTAGGGATATATACGCATTCATTACACAGAAATGGAAAATTGTGAGTAGATCCACTAAATGATCACATCACACACAGCCACCATTTTAGATTCTTTAGTATGGCTGATATAGACCATAAATTTGCAAAATTCCCATAATACATCTTGTGAGGTGCCCATTTCCATCGGGAACTTGTACCATCTCAAGTCGGCTAAACCATCCAGGTTAAGAGCAGTAAATATACTACGAAACAAATTACCTTATCTGTGATTTGCACAGCCCAACGTCCTTGTTATGTATTCGTCCGGCAGGTAACAATTAGGGCAAAGTTACGATCGAAAAGCCACCTTTTGTAGTAAATTTCAACATCAGTGCCTCGGTTGTTTATGTTACTATGATATTCTTCTACATTTCTGTAAGAGTAAACTTTCTGTGAAAAGGTATTTTATATTTGTAGTTGGGGCACTGTCCGGCAAGCGAAGAATAAATTTTGTAAACATGAACTCTAGTACATGTTCCCGGATGAAAAATGGGTGGGATCTTCATTTTTGGGTGGGATGCAGTATGGGGATCACGCAGATGTAGATTAGCCGTGAATCTTCCCAGGCATCATTAATGAATATGTTTCAGAACCAGGTCACAAGACGGTGCTTAGTTTTGAGATTGATCAGGTGTAAACTTATGGAAATTTATTTGTGATAAATGATTTTATTGGCTAACAGTCCACAGCGTAATTCAATCAACATTGGCAGTTTTATGAAGAGTTTGTGATAGATGAATCGGCCAGGTATGGCGAAGAAGTCCGCCGAGACAAACTGGCGCAATCAAATGAAGGTTTGTAAATCAGTACTCATTTTTTTACAGCGATTAAAATTTTGGGATTTTAATTCCCACTAGTACCAGGACGATCATTGTCATGAGTCCATGCAACTTTCGCCCCCACCCTGAATGTGAAATTCAGCACATCATAATGAACCAATTTCTATTCCAAAGTTGGGCAATCCCTGCAAGTTTATGGTAGTGAGGACCCCCCAGCAGAGGATGGATTAGTACCCTTTTTTTTAAAAAAAGTGTCCCTGTCATGTTGTGAACCTTAAGGAAGTCATCACAGAAAATTCCTTTGTTGAATAGTAGGTGTACTTGGTTGAAATTTGTCACTAGGCGGTTAAGGGAAGGCCAATTTATAAGCATTCTGAAAACAGACTACAAAAAGCTGTTAAGGCAAAGATACAGTATGATGGGTAAAGATCAGTTTTGGCTTTGAGATAAAGGAACGTTCATTTGTGGGTTGGAAAAGTGCAGGAAATTTGGAAGCTAAAATTTGATGTAATGTCCCATTTGGATTTCTTTTGGCAATGTCTCTTAGATGAATAATGCATGACCACGTGAAACAGACAGTTTCACCTCAATTGCCTTCAAATTGCACACTTACCTCAAGGATCTTTCAAAAATTTCATTCCGATTGGAGTTAAAAGGACCTTAGGCAAATGGGTGGATTTGGATATGCCAAGTTAACATACCACCTAACATTTTACCATGGACATTGAAATAACTTGACCCCAAAAGACCTTACCCTCAATACCTTGACAACCACTGACACCTTTACATCCCTCTACCCTGTTCTCCAATGATTACTAGGGAGAACTATGTTAAAATCTGTTGCCAACGACTTAAAGGTGTTGTTCCGATTTATGTGTAAACAATGTATTGTGTTCTCTACTTGATATGAGAACCTGGCCCTTGCCACAGACACCCTCAAGTACCGTGGGAAACAAACTTGCGGCTTTGGTGGTAGAAGCAATTAATGCATGTTGCAAAGCCCCTATTCAATACTGTGCTAATAAAGTGTTAACCACTAAAACGGCCGTTTTTTGTTTATATCTGAAATGGAAAATGGATTCGAGGCTCAAATTTCCAGGACGACAATGCAGAAAATACGGCCCTTTCATTCGATATCGAAATCGATACACTTGCCGGGTAAAATCAGGGGGTCCAAAGACGATCGGAACACGCCCCTTTAAGGCACATTGGATGTAAATAAATTCCCCCGCTCCCCATCAAATGTTGTTCGAGGCCATGTTTCAATGTAGTGGTTAAATTTTTTATGAAAAAAGTGTCTCAACATTGTCTGATGGGGGGGGGGGGGGGGTAAAGCAATGTCCCAGCTCCTGGTCAGCAAAATCTCATGCTTGAATGCATTAAGAAAGCATGGGGTGCTCCAAGTACTTTTGGCAAGGATGAGGTTAACAAATTTTATATGGGACGGACTGCTTTGCATTTTACATTCCTGTTAAAAACTCCCCCCCCCACACCCCATTGCAAAGACGCATCGCAATAAAAAGTTCTGGGGATGTAGGATACCCAAAACTATCCTTAGGTTTTCTTATATACAGAGACACAGGGTTCGTTAACCCGTAGAGAGTGTATTGAGTCATCCCACAATGCACCAGTTTTAGGAAATTTTGCCTCAATAGGGTCTGTGATCCCACAAAACATCCTATTCTTAATGCATAAAAACCCCGACTAATCACAGCTCATTTCAGCCTACAAAGTGTTAGTACTTAGGGAATTATGAAATGTCTGTGGTTCTGAACTTTTTTTCGGAAACTTCTATCCCTAAGGTACTGAATGTGTACAGTACAGTACAGGCACATTGCCAAGGCATTGTGGGATGATTCAAAACACCCCTCTGGTTACCCGTTAAACCCGGGCCAGCAAAATTAATGAAATGTTCAAACAAGCACCTCCGAAGTTTTCTCGGAAGGCGCCCAGATCTCTGCTAGCCACAGCAAAAAACTTTACAGATATTCAACTTCTATTATGTTTGCCCAAGTTATGGCTGAGGTTTGCCCACATGGTCGGCCTATTTATAAATATGTGGTGAACTAAGCCATAACAATTTACTTTTCCAATTCATGGCAGTAGTTTGTGGTAGTGTACTCACAGATTAGATACTGAACTACCCATCTTATAAATCTACTTTCTAAATGAATGGGTATTGTGTCTGTGAAATTGAGTTAAAAGTTAACATTACACACATTAACAGCCAAGTTCATTGACTTGCCACTGGTTATTCAATTTTCTCGAGTAAAGGTTGGTGACCAATCAACAACCTACCCCCCCCCCCCCACACACCCAAACCCCACTACTCCATCAAAATGAGATTTTTGTATGAGAAGTTAATTGTTTTCATTACCCCAGTGAAGTCATGAAGTTTCCCTTGATGTTATGAACAAAATGACACCTTGTACTATGGGTGCAATTTTGCGCATATTCTTGCGTAACACTCTCCTAACGGCTCGCGCGATTTAACTCAAAAGGTTTTGCTAAGGAGAAATTTTTGGTGATATGCTTCTATACGAGGGAGAAAACAGAGGGAAAAAACTGACCACAATCAGGTCACCACTTTATTGTACAGTAAAAAGGTGAAAAGCTGACCCCCATGTCCTCTACCCCTTTAAGTTAAACTTTTTGTCAAGGAAATGTTATAAAATTGTGACGTAACAGTAAAAACAGTATATGTATATATAGGCCAAGTCAGTCTGTCTGTCCCACCCTATTTATTCTTGCAGATCCGGTCACTTAGCCTTAAATTTGGGGGTTGGTTTAAATGGGGCCTAGCCAGAACCAAAAGCTCGACATTACCAGGGGTGCTAATCGCCAAAAATACAGCAAGTAAACTTGGTGATCCTCATGGCAACGATGCGCAGTTTGGAAACATGACCCAAGAGACTTTGACATCCACATATGAAGGACCCCTATCGCACCGTT
>JAMKCH010041350.1:0-13640 GCA_023653785.1 Ophioderma brevispina
TGGCATTGTATATACCTTTTGGGATGTAAAATGTTAGTTTGAATAAAGTTTTGTAAAGAAATTGAAAGGTATAAATTTAAACAATTGTTAAATGCGCTTGAAAGAGAGTACAACAAAAGGCATTGTTGACATGATGTAAAGTCCGCAACACAGGAAAGGATCAATCAGAAATTTTTAATTTAGAGGAGTTTTTCAAAATTGTTTGGGTGCAAGAAATTACCTCAGTTGGTTGTCTGCACACATGAAGTAATACCAGGATTAAGCCTCTTTTAAAATTTTTAGGACAAACTTTGGTTTTGATGCAAAACCAGTAAATATGAGGATTTTTGCATTCCTGGGCTGTAAAAAAAAAATTCTAGTCACCCAGGAATGATGAAATTTGGCATAAATAATCCTTGGTGTTTGATATTTACACCTATGTTCTTTGGGTCATCAATATGTAAAGCAATGGGAGCTTGAATGTTTTCTGTTTGAAAGGTTGTTACAGAAAATGGAGGTTGTGCTCTACCAGTTCGTCGCTTTGTAAAAAACACATAACAAAGAAGATAAGCCTCAACTCATTTATTTTCATAAAAATATGATTTGTCCAAGTTGAAAATAGTATAAGAAAAGTCAATACCAATGCACTTTAATTTTCACCCCATGGTGACACTTATGGTATATGTTAAAAAAAACGAGCATATACATACGGACGGAGCCCATGTTATAGTCCCCTCCCGAACTTCGTCGGCGGGGGACAAAAATCCATTGTGGAATCTTGCGATATAGGATCAAAGGTCACGATTTGTATGTTTATAGCAAAAAACCCCCCCTCTATATGCCTAGTCTCAATGGAGACAAATGTTAAAACTAGATTTTTAAGAAAAAATCATAATGACCGCAATGAAATTTTGTAAAATTTACATGGGATGAGGTTAGTGCCAATAAATACTCCCTAAACTATCTCAAAAGGTATCGCCTTTCATATTTTTTTTTGTTTTATTCTAGTTTGTCATTCATAAATGAGAAATTCCAACAGCTGTGTTCACCCATGCGTTTGTAAAAGTTGAACTCACTCTTTGAAAGGCCGTGTTTTCCTATGTTTCATTGGTCGTGATTTCAATATATGATATTTTTTATTGATGTATGCAAATGAGCTTCCTCATCTTAGATCTGGTCTCAATCTGTATCTAAGTATTACACAGTATGAGAATTAGTACTAGTGGAGCAAAAATTGACTGGATGCCCTCCTCATGCCAGTTCAGAGTTTTTGGCAGTGGGCCATAGCCTGGGGCAACCACGGTCAACCTTGCAAGTTAAAGGAGAACACGTACAACAAATAATATTAGCTAATTAACGGTCCTGAGTCATTCCCATGCCAATTCAAACAAAGAGTACACCATCACCTCAGGATTTCTTCTTATGTGTATTGAAAGATATTCATGAGAAACTGAAATTCTGAAAAATTGGAGCTTGTATCTTTTTGTTTTCATGCTACAGCAATGTGAAAATTGCGGGGGGTCACCTCAAAAACATGTACTGGTGGGAAATTCAATATTCAAAGAGCCATCGTTAAGGAAACTATACACCCTCAGATCCTTTCAAACTTGGCATTCTGGTAACCTTTGCTGCGATTACAAGTCTGGTGAACAGAAAAAATGTACCGTGCCCCACTGTAAAATAACAGGGGTCAAATGGCCCAAAAACTACTCGGACCATACTTTGGGGGGGCCCATATAAGGCAAAAAGTAAAAGTGAATAATTCCAAAACGTTGGGCGGGGATAGCTAAATCTTAAACTCCCTTTGTGCAATCTTATACTTACATCAGCTTCGTTGAAGTTGAAGAGATATTGCTGTCGCAAAAGTACAAATTCCTTTTTGACCTGATGGGCCCCCTAAAAAAATGTCAGACATTCTGACACCAAATTCTGCTTGAATATGTTTGAGGGGGGCCCCTGCTCTTAATATTCTGGCAAAGTTTATTGTGGTGTCTAAGTTGTCTTTATAAGTAAACTGGTCTTCAAAAGCCCTCATTCATTTGTAATCGTTTGAAAGAATTCCCTTGAAACCACACAGGAAACCGGAACTTGCAAACTGGGTATTAACTTGCACAGTTCACTTTTTACTATATAATTCAATTAGAATAATTAAAGTTGTTATTGTAAATTCCTTACCAAACAAGGACACCAAGCTAAATTTGGTCCATTCACTAGATAGTGTAATAGGGTGATATGATTTCAATTCATTGTTAGAGTTCTACAAGGTCAAACTTGGATTAAAAGTCTTAAAACTGCACTTGATACCAGGTTGCCAAGTTCAGAATTCTGTGTACATTCAATGGGAACTTTGTCTGATATTAGTGAAAGTTAGATTCTTTGAAGCAGGTTTACCAACATGGCAGTTAGACCACCATGTTTGAAACTTGCACACAACTTCAGCAGGGGGTCCTCTTAACCATATTTCAAGCAGAATTGGTGCAAATGCTGACATTGATTTTTAGGGGGGTCAAATTCAAGGTTAATTTGGACTTTTTGTTTTTGCGACAGATATATCTCCTCCAATGAAGCTGATATAAAGTATAAGATTTTACACAAGCGTAGTATTAAAGATAGCTTTCACAGCCCAAATTTGGAAGTTATATCACTTTTACTTTTTGACCCCAAAGTATGGTCCGAGTGGTTTTGGGCCATTTTGACCCCCTTGTTTGTTATTTGAATTTTTGTTTTTGGTGTGGCAAGGTGCATTTTTGTTCTGTTCACATATTTGCAATCTGCAGCAACAGGTAGCCAGAATGCAAGTTTGAAGGCTCTGAGTTCTTTACTTATGGCCCCTCTGAATATTGAATTCACACCGGTACACGTTTTTTGAGGTGACCCTCCCTCAAATTTAAAATTGCTGCAGCGTGAAAACGAAGAGGTACAGAGCTCAAATTTTCAGGATTTTAGTTTCTCATGAATATCTTTCAATACACCAAAAAGGAAAGAAATCCATGAGGTGATGGTGTACTCGATTTGTTGAATTGGCATGGAATGACCCTCCTCTCTTTACAACAAAGAACAAGTAGTCATGTGCTTTTGTTCAAATTTTTTTTTTTTTTTTTTTTGTTTTTGGGCCATTTTTGACCCCCTGTTATTTGAATTTGGGGCAAGGTGCATTTTTTCTGTTCACATATTTGCAATCTGCAGCAACAGGTTATCCAGAATGCCAAGTTTGAAGGATCTGAGTTCTTTACTTATGGCCCTCTGAATATTGAATTTCACACCGGTACATGTTTTTGAGGTGACCCTCCCTCAAATTTAAAATTGCTGCAGCGTGAAAACGAAAAGAGGTACAGAGCTCAAATTCAGGGGATTTAGGTTCTCATGAATATCTTTCAATACACCAAAGAGGAAAGAAATCCATGAGGTGAGTGAGGGGTATCGAGTTGTTGAATGGCATGGAATGAACCAGTAGTCATGTGCTTGTGTTCAAAACTTATTGCGCCTGCCTGGCACTAACTGTGCGTTTTTTTTTTTGTACAAACTTATAATACACAGAAGGAATCTGTTATCACAAAATCCACATGACTTTTTTTTTTAAGGGAAGATAAGAGATTCATTAAAAAGAATTGATCCAAGCTATGCAATATGAGTAATTATAAAGTTACAATGAATGAAAATGAAATCTGATAAAAGCCATACATCAATCATACTCCCCCATAGCTCTCAATCCATCAAGTTGAAACATGATTGGTCCATGTGTTATTGAGTTACTGTCAGAATACATCTGTGCCATCGACTAACAGATGGATAAAAAAACACTCCTACACTGCTAACATAAAATGCTTGATGTGAAAAATGTCTGTCCTCTAATCCTCTGGTTGAAAGGGGGATTAACATCAACTAACAATTAAAACTTATTACGATAAGCTAAATCAAACCAGAACCAACGCTATAACATTACAAAGCAAGCTCAAACAAAAGGAAACAAGCAAAACCACTTGATAAACAAGGAGAAGTACTTCAATTGAGTGCCCTCAAGTGGTTCTATTGGTGTTCAAGTGCTTGGTCATTTTATAGGCTTGCTTTAGTGCTTACGCTGATAAGTGCTTTGATATGTGCTTGCTATGGGCTTGTTTCTGCTTGTTTCAATAGTATAAGAGGGAATGTGATTGTTATATGCAGTTAATTCCCCGTTCATTTCAGTGAATTTAAACAAGATGAATTCAAAACCCAGCACTCTTGTTAGCAGTGCTAGGACACAACATGTCATTGTTGTGGGTAGGGGAGCTCGGGCAAAAATTGTACATAAAATATAGAATGAAAAAACAAGCAATGAGTCTCACTTACTCGAGGAAATAAAAAAGGGATCTGCCCTGAAATTTAAAAACAGTAACTCATCCAGGGAGTGAAAAGCAAAGACTTCAGATCATCAACTAGGGGAAGATAGAGAAACATGTACCGCATAAAGGTGGTTAAACTTAGATTTGTGACATGCAAACTTTGATTTGAAACTAGGTATACTTTGTCGGCTGAACTAAGAGTGAGTCATAGCTTTCGCGAAGCTAGTGCGTGTACGTAGCGGGCACGACGACTTTGTAAAACTCCCGATTACAGCTGATGGCTTACTGACCAATTCACACATAACACGGTGTGAACAGCTATGACGTCACTCCTTAGTTCAGGCAGAAACAAAGTTAGAGGAATGGTTGAAAAGGTAAAAAGGCATAACAGTGTGTTAGAGTTATGTTAATGTTTAGTAATAATTATTGTTTTGGCACATAGTGGCACAACGTTTAAGAATACCGACACAGCTGTTGAATTCTAAAAATGTCTCTTATTTTAGAAAAATTTTGAAGTGGTGATGCAATTTTGAAAATAATACTGCAGCATGCACAGAAAGCGTCATTCGTAAAACAATCCATGGGGAAATCACTCAACGATCAAGGCACAAAAAATTAGAAGCTATCTGTTACTACAATCCGCCATTTTAACACATGACAGGCATTCAAACACCACCATCATAGTTTTACCTTACAGCTTCGAATCCTGGAGTATCAAGTTTTTCAACCTTCCTAATATCTGTCATGTAGGCAAACATAGCCATAGCATTTAATTCAGGAAATGAAAAGAAAAGAACATCAGTTACAACATATTTGTCTGTATAGTGAACACCCTGGAGTTGCGATTTCTTTTTTTCTTCCAAAAAAGGCGTTGGGCATTATTTACAGGTCATCTGGTCAATTTATGCCATTGCAAACCATGCCAACTCGATCTGGAAACCCGTGCTCCTTTACAAAAAGGATCAAACTCAGAAACGTCAAAACAATGACTGCTGCACAACAAAAAGAGCATACATGCCTGCCTAAAAATGGACAGCGGCTTGGGGCCAACCAGGGGTTACCCATACTTCCGTTGCAAAGGCGTTGAAACTACTCTAAAGTTTCCATGTTAATATCTAAGTCTAAATCATAGATTAACTTTTTTGTCAGAGTGGGAATCGAACCCAGGACCCTTAAGAGTACAAGACAATCGCCTTTGTACGCTCGCCACGCAACTCAAAGCGGGACAAAAGGGGGGATCGGTTTGTAATACTTAAATAAATGCATTATTCGTCAAATTCAGATTTAAATATATAATTTCATAAAATTTTGGGGGGTGTCGACGATTCCCTTCGTTCTGAGAGGTGTATGCTTTACCCACTATTTCACATAGAACTTTAATGTGACGAGGTCGGATCGATTAAGGCCATAATTAAAAATTTCTTTTCTCCCGAAGAAATAATGCAAGGCCAAATGCACTGAATAAATTCCAAAATCAACTTGAACAAACTGAAGCATTCAACATAAGAAAAGGGAGAAAACATAGGAATAAGTAAAATTATAACTGCCAAATTTATTTGTCATTATTGCTGGAAGAGGGAAGAATCTCCACTATCAGAATCCGCCCCATTTTAAAACCACATCAGGAACTTCAATACTACATATGGTGTTGATTTTTCCAGTTTGATTTTTCTATATCAAAAGCTTGCATGCATTTTCATCATTCAGTACTTTTTCGGCACTAAGGAAATATTAGAAAATCAATACGTTAGCCAGTTACGCTGGTTTTATTATTCATTCTTGTTCCAGAGAATAATGCGTTGTCCAATTCATATATCTAAGTACCTAAAAGGTTTGGTCACGATGAACACAATATTTACGTGGCCTAATCCTCCTAGAGTAAGAGGTTCACCGGCTCAATTTTCAGGACCCTTTTCCTTCTTTGATTGTCTTCAAACAAAGGAATTGATAGGATGTCTCAGATTGTACGGACAATCTATGAATTGAATCTGATATGAAGCCTTACAATATTCGATCTTAAAAGGGTTCATGTAACTTTGGTTTTAAAAAATCTTATCTGCTGAACAAAGTTGGGCATTCAGCTGTTTAATCGGTTTTTAGTTTTGATCTAAACACATCCCCTCCAGATGTGTTGTACCATCGACATATATGCGTTTATGACCGGACTAAAAAAAATAGACTATAACAGAATACAAGGTACCGGCGAGCCCCTAGCCACGTGCTAAAATGGTTCGGCGACTGTCAGTGAATGGCTTAAATTCATAAAATCAACAAATCACAAAAACAGATGAAAGCAACAAAAATCATCGGTTCCTCGGAGCTGGTGTCGCCTGCCGTCGCGGTTTGTGAAGGATAGGCATAACATCACCTTTGACCTTGATATGTGACCTTTGACCTCAAACAATGAGGGCTTGCATATAAACTCCATAAACCAAGTTTGGTTCCAATTGAACTTCAACTTTTCAAATGAGGTCAATTTTACATTTTCAGCCTATTTTACAACTTGACCTCACATGACCTTTGACCTAAGCATGTGACCTTTGACCTCATCAACAAATGAGGGATCACATGTTGCACCTATGACTCAAGTTTGGTTCCAATTGAACTTCAACTTTTCAAATGAGGTCAATTTTACATTTTCAGCCTATTTTACAACTTGACCTCACATGACCTTTGACCTCGGTATGTGACCTTTGACCTCATCAACAAATGGGGAATGCCATGTTGCACCTGTGACCCAAATTGGTTTAAATCCATCAAAGTATGTGGATATTAGAGGCAAATGTTAACCCTTTTTCACAACAACAGACATCAACAGACAACAACTACAGTGGACAAAGTGATCCCTATGTGTCTTCCTGCCTTAGGGCAGGCGACACAAAAAGGACAAATCTGATACGGACCCTTACTATGACACATAATTGAATGGAAAGTTATATCTTTAAACACTGCTGTTTTCCCCCTTTTCTGTCAATTTTTCAGTCGGAAATCTGAGAGTCCTACAGCCTTATCCTTCACTTGCTAAGCTATTCCTGCAAATTCCAATTATTTTCACTCATTCAACATGCCTCTTCATGGAAGAGATTAATTTCTGTGAAAACTACACTTGTCAAAGATATCTACACTTTAATTTGACAACCTATTGGCATTGGGCAAGTTGCACATATACTGGCATGTATTCAATGGCGGATCCAGGATTTGAAAAATGTCAAAATTACCGGGGGCTGAAGGCTGTAACTGGTCCAAAATAGCTAAAAATGGCTGATTTTGCAAGAATTTGCAGAATTACCGGGAGGCACGCGCCCCCTCCGCCCCCTCCCTGGATCCGCGCCTGTGTATTAGCCAGTTTCAGGCCAGCAAATCTGCCACAAATTTCTCAATCACAATTGTTTAAGTGTATACTTGCATGTACACATATATTTGATATTTTTTGGAACATTTCCTGGAGTGGGAACATTTTTACCGACAATACGGTAGACTAGGATTTTTAAACATAGTCCAATGCCATGCCATTCCAACATTCTTGTTAATTTCAATACTGAAACTTATTTTCATTTTAATTCAAATTAGATATGACTTAAGGGGATGGCCCGATTTAAGTAATATAAAGTTTTCATCTTGATAGAAGGGGTCTTCACCCTAAACCCATCTGTACAATTTTGTGTCAATATTTCATTTTATTTTGATGCGAGAGCTAAAAACACAATTTTATTACGCCACATAGAATACTGTCCAGTGCCAACTTTAGCCATATTTGGCATAAAAATGGTCTTGTAAAAATAAAAATGAAACCTGCTATTATGTTGAAATTTTCAGAGCTATCTCCTTATGGAAAAATACATACAAATGAAGTCAACTATACATTTTCAGCCTATCTTACAACTTGACCTCACATGACCTTTGACCTTGCTATGTGACCTTTGATCTTATTAACATATGGGGATCCCATGTTGCACCTGTGACATAAGTTTGGTTTAAATCCATCAAAGTATGTGGATATTACAGGCAAATGTTAACCCTTTTTCACGACAACAGACATCAACAACAACAGACAATGGCAACAGTGGACAAAACGATCCCTATGTGTCTTCCTAGCTTAAGAGCTTAAGGAAGGTGACACAAAAACAAGTGCAATAAATAACATCCATAAAAAATGAGAGTTTAAACAACCCACCATGAAGATTTACTATGAAAAAGCCCAAATATGAGATTGAAAACTTACCCATTCAAATGATTCCTTCAGAGTACCACCCCCTGAAATGCTACTGGTTAAGGAGGAAAACTTCAATGAATACATGTATACACATATAGTGTGTGAGTGTTGAGTGTGAATGCCAAAATGGGTACCATAAACGTCATTTTTTATTGTGGAAAGAGAGAGAGTATTTGAAAGCTGAAATTTCAGTATTACAATCAGGCAGGACTGCAGAAACACCCAGTGCTGCAGGCATCGTATTTTAAGGGGACCAACAGTCTCCCCTAAGGATCTCATAACTGAGCAATTTGATCCTCCCCCCTGCAGCTCCCCTTAATTGCACTGTACGAGAGTTATTTGTAACTCCTCTTGGAAGATCCTTTTGATGTACATTACAGTGGCAAATGTTCTTAATTTCTCCCTCCTAAAATACTATCATAATTTGATTGTGAAGAGCTTTTAAAGAGCACTACTCTTTTTTTAAAAAGACAAATGTTGGGACTGACTTTTAAAATAAGGCGGTGCTCAGTAAAAAGCTATCCTGAGGGGAGCTGTTTCATGAATTAACCACTGCCAACCAGGGATAGCTGCAGATTCAAGGGGGAGCTTTAATTCACTCTCCTACATAGTGCTTAAAGAGAGCTGAATGGGGGGTTATCACTCTCCTTAAAAGTTACCCTGATTGAAATGAGAAAGTATTGCCTGTCATCTGATATCAAGATTTATATTACTTCTGGGTAAGTCAGGGGGCCCCAAACGACAATCGATACCCAGGCAACTTTAAGGTTTCTCATGATTCAACAAACCATACGATTCCTTATCAGTGTACTCACTTTGGAAAAGCCGGGCTCTTTTCCATGAACTTTCTGTACAGTAGAGGATACATGAATGCAACCTAGAATGGAGAAAAGAATAACAAGAAGGTTATAATCTGGTACATAATATGATACTCACCAGAATGTGGCTGAGATTATTTCGATTACATACATGTATCTTACGAATGTTCCAACTAGTGCATTTCTTGTGCTCAAAGAAAACATAAAAAATGAGAGTTTTTTTTTAACAAAAACCCACCATGAAGATTTACTATGAACAAAGCCCCAAATATGAGATGAAGTAACTTACCCATCATTCAAAGTGATTCCTTCAGAGTACCACCCCCTGAAATGCTACTGGTTAGCATGTATTGTGCTCAAAAAGTCTGGAGGACACCCATATAGCCCATTAAAAAGTTTTTGATGAGCCATGCCTTAGTAGCGTGGTAAAATGACTAGCATCGGTTTACGCCAAATCCTTGACCGTCACTGCACCCACAATCCTTTGCTCATTTTTGTACCTCCCCAAGGCTCCACTTGCGGGAAAAGGGCCTGGATGAGGTGGTTGTCCCATTGGATCATTCGTAGTGTATACATGTATGTAAATAGAAAATCTCACAACATTTTCTGGTGATATATTCTATTTCATCCATTATAATTACAAAAGTGTCATTGACTGCCACACTGGTCACGAGGTGGAGGAAGTGGAGCCGGTACATGTAGTCTCAGTTGTAGCGGAGTTTCTCGCCATGTGAAGTTTAATGGAAGCTGAAAGTAATTTTGCCCCTCAATGTCCAGCCATATACAGGCGCGGATTTAGGAGGGGGGGATGGGGGTGCACGCCTCCCGGTTATTATGCAAAATCTTGCAAAATCAGCCATTTTGTGACAGGTTCAGCCTCAGCCCCCCGGGTAATTTTGCGTTTTTAAAATCCTGGATCCACCCCTATATACATAATGATAGCAGGTCAATACAGCACATCTAATCAGCACACATAAGCCAGTAAATAACCGGCATCCTCACCTTACACTGCTAACATATAGTGCTTGGTTTGAAAATTCATTCTTGTTAAATTCACTGAAATGAAAGGGAATTAACTGCAGATAACAATACCACTCCCTCTTAATACTAGTTGAAACAAGCAGAAACAAGCACATTGCAAGCCATATCAAGACTTATCAAGCTGAAGCAAGCTAACCAAAGCTATAAAAATGACAAGCACTTGAACAATCTTAGAACCACTTGAGGCCACTCAAGTGAAGTACATTGAGCTTGTTATCAAGTGGTTTTGCTTGTTTCCTTTTGTTTGAGCTTGCTTTGGAAGGTTATTAGCTTGGTTCTGGTTTGAATTTTAGCTTATCTTGGAATAAGTTATTTTAGTTGATGTTTAATGCCCCTTTCAACCACAGGATTAGAGGACAAGACACTTTTTCACACTCCAGCATTTTATGTTAGCAGTGTTATGAGAATGTTGATTAGGCATGCATGGGCATACTACTTGGACCTGCTTTGCTGACAGGATGGTTTTGGCCACGATTTGGTTAGTAAGGACGTCTTTCATATAAACGTTCTGGAACGTTGTAGGAGTCTCCTCCATCCGTGACTGCTTCCATAAATATCAGCAGAAATGTTCACTCCTAAGTGAAAAGCTCAAGATGTTGCCTGACTTCTAATTTCATGACCATGCGGGTTAAAGGCGATGTACTGGCCATGCAATGCTTTCCCTTTTTCAACGCATCAGAGATGAGGGAAGTGACCCGCGTGAAGGTTGCTTTGTTGCGGTTTGTAAGGTTTAGTTTGTAGTGATGAAAAGGTGGTCAGAAAATTGAAGAATCCTAATTTTCCTTGTAAGAAGGCAGTGGTTGGTAATAATGTTCGGATAGCTCTGAACGGACACCATCCATTTATCTTCAGGATCACCAGTAACATTTGGGAGCTCTGTAAGCACTATAGGCTGAGGTGCATATGAGTTCTGTGTTTTGGCCATCGAACCAGCACGAGAAGTAGAGTGACATTGTGAGAGTCGGAGAATCTCAATATACTTGTCTTGTCAGTAGATAACGCATGGATTTCTAAACATCGTCCTGGTAGATGCAGCCATAAGGTGAATGCTGTCTTTCTTGTCAAATCGAGAAGGCTGGCTTTGTCCAACGGTTCGAACGGCTCGCCGGCGACGTACTGAAGACCAATGGAAGCACCCACTATCGGTGGAAAGGCGTATGCAATCAGGCTCTCCCAACTTATTGTAAAACAATCTCTCACCCAGGCTTTCTACGTCACTACCACGTTCAGTATGGTGGGAGTTTGGTGATTTCTTGTTGTTCGCAACAGAATCTACTATGGTCCTGTAAAGTCTTTGAAAAATCCCAATCGGATATACTGCCAGGGTGGGACGAAAAATGCTTTTTTTCTCGGATCCATTTGGAACTCCTCAAGAATTTTCCATGGGTATATGCTATTGAAACCTGAAGTTTAGTAGATCGGAGCTGTTTCACCCAGGCAGTAGAAATCTTCCTTTCATTCCCTACTCTGCCTGTCAAAACGTAATTTGACCATAGTTTTGTAGAATTCTACACCAATCCAAATATAACTGAAATGAACATAATGATTTTACAGGGAATCCTTGAATATGGGTATGAATAATAATTGGAATAATTAATTCTTTCATAATCCATTAAAATAATCATTATTGTGACCCTATCATGTACTTTCCTGGTCAAATATGTTACCCTACCCCTAACTACCTGATTATAAGAGCAGCTATGTCAATATGTTTTTATCCGCTCGAGTATACTCTTCTGTATCAAGCGGTTCATATTGCTATCAAAGGAGAGTTTGAACGTGTACTAACAAGGCCAATTAATAAAGCAAGATAAATGCATTGAGGTATCTTAGAGGAAAGTGGGTAACATTTGCTTTGGTAATTAAATCCTTTTTCTAGGGGTAGGGGTTTGGGGTTGTACTGATATCGAAACTATAGATTCAAAGAAACCACTTTTATAGTTTTATATGTAGACTAGGGTTCAACTGTGTGAAAAACATTCATTTTGGATCCTTGCAATGAGCAAACTGTACTCAATGTTTAGTCCTATGCACTATTCCAGTGAAATCGACTGGAAGTTTAAACCTTTAATATGTACTTCTCGTCCTATATAGTAAAACATAGGAGAATAAGCTATCTGGATGCTTGTCATTTCCAATCTTTGCATGATCTTCTTCTGCATTGTATAAAGTTTTTTGGAAATCAGTGAAAGTAGTTTAGACTAAAAAATAATGTTTCTTACTAGAAACTATTTTAAGGGGTAGGGGTACCACCAATCGCCATTCTCTATATTGCTAGTGCATCAAATTGGGTCTTTTTGCACTTATATGTTGCCCTCTAATGATCTTACACCATGATAAGGACTCTCAGGGTTAAACTACCTTTATTAAGGCAAGGTAAATTCATAATATTACTAATACGAGCAAAACATGCAAAAATGTGTTTTTGTACCAGGAGTATAGGGAACGGTAGTCCATCTACTGCCTGGTGAAACATGCTTCGTCTTACCTGATACTCAGATTTATAATCGCATATACCAAAGGAAAATTCTCCAGGAGGCAAGTGGCTCCGAGAAAACAGCAGTTTTCTCCACCCTAAAATACGGTCCGTTGGTGCCACTCCATAGTTGATTCCGAATAAGCTATCATTTTGGCTGATTTTCCTCTGGAAGCTGTTGCGATACTTGATAAACTCCTGGGAGATTTTCCCGCTTTAGGGTATTGAATTACTGGCGCCAAGTGAGGAGGCGGATGGTTGCAGTGTACATGGATACTCTTTGTTCCTCCTTGGAGGTTTATGTAGGCACTACAGTGGAATTGTCATGATCTGATTTCACTGACTTCCCAGAACCCTCTGTTTGAATCGCTTAGGCATGGGCAACCACTAAGCAACTACTAGTAACATTTAATGGAGCTTCCTTATCATCTTCGGCCATACTCCCTTTATTTTTGTGGGATCTCATGTTGGCTCCCCACTGTCTTTGAGCATCCGTCGTAATTGATAACTTAATGAGTATCTCGTGGACCTCTTTCGCCACCAAAATTCTTTGAGTTTGCTTAACCATCTTGTTGCTTCACAACTTTTGCTTTAAAGGTACTTGACCGTGTAGATCGTGACGGTAGTCACTGTAGTCACTCCGTAGTTGTAGCTGGGTAGTTCTCATCCGCAACCTGCAGAAGGTAGAAGGTCTACCAAGCTTGCCAGCATACCTAAGCAGCGGACCACAGATGAGCCGGATATAAATTCCCTTCAAATGAGCAGGATGCAATCCTCTCAATTTTGTTCTC